>JAJMZS010003686.1:0-10003 GCA_023807205.1 Isotricha prostoma | reverse complement strand
ATATTTAATTTTAAAAAGATATTGTTTTTTAAAATAAAATTAAATTTAACTTATAATAGGAGTTAAATATAATTAAAATAATGATATAAAAATAAAAATGTGTAAAAAAGAAAAAAAAATTTAATTATTTTCCTATAAAAATCTTAAGAAAAAAATATATTATCATAATGAAAAGTGCAATAATTATTTTAACTTTACTCTCCTCTATTTTTGCAAAAATTGAATATCAATCAGATGATAATGAACCAATTAATGTAACAGCAACAAATATAAAATACCCATCTTGCTCATCATTCCCAAAAAATACTAAATTTGATATAGAATATAATAAAACAGATAAAATAATGGGAAACGCAACTTTTCAATTATCTTTAAATGATGTTAATGTAAATTGTGTTTTTGATGAGAAAAAAGGAAATTGTGAAACTCAAGATGATGTTGAAGGAGAAGGTGAATTAACAATAAAAAATAATATTATTGAAGTTTTAAACAATGGAACTCTTAATGCAAATATTAATATTACAGATGTTAATAAAAAAGCAAACTATAATAAAGATTATGTTGATTTATCTGATGATGTTAACGATAATCAAACATTTTTTTTTAATGATACGAACAAAGACAAATTTGAACATTTAATTAAAATTAAATTTAATAATGAAATCAAACAAAAATTAAAAGTTTATAAAGGGAAAGACGAAAATAAAACTGAATTAAAAAATTGTTCATTAGCAGACAACCAAACAGAACAATGTGTTGTTTATTTAGATGAATTTCCCTTAGATAGTTCAAATAATGCAACATTAAAAACTTATGAAGTTTATGTTGAAAATGTTTGTCAAAATTTATATGAAAAAAAAATTAAAGTTAATGTTAAATGGGGTTCTTCTCATTATGTTAAAGCATTTGGATTATTAAGTATTTTATTAGTTTTTATTTTATAAACAATAGAAATTTAAATATAAAAATATATTAAATTTTTTTTTATGATAAATTAATGAATTTACCTTCATTAAATTTTTATTTTCATCATTAATAATATCTTATTTAATTTAAAATACGAAAACAATGACATCATACAAAAAAATATATATATATACTATTTTAAAATATTTTTTTATTTATGATTGAAAATATTGAAAATAACAATTTTGAAGGAATTCCACAATCACTTTTTAAAGATTACATTTTCTCAAAAGAAAAAATAAAATATGGTTCATTTGGTGATGCAAATTATGAAAAAGAAAAAATTCAACCTTCAAATCCAAATATAATGATTGAAAAATTGGAAATTTTGAAAAATTCACTTTCATCAATATTAGAACAAATTAGTTTCTTTATTCGAATAAATAAAAATGGTTTTAATGAATTATGTTTATTAAACAATAAAAAATCTCTTGATTATCATATTTTATTTAAATTAGTTTTAGATTTAATAGATCAAATTTTAATTAAACTAGAAGATAAAGAAAATAAAACGGAAAATATTAATTTTAATGATATAATTAATTATATTCAAAATGAATATCCAATTGTATATGATAAACAATATTTGAATGCAATAGAAGTTAAAATCAAAGCTGAAAAAATTATAAATTTTATAAATATAATTAAAAATAGTGTAAATAAACCAGGAATGATTTTAACTCATATTGCAGAATATACTTTGACAACTTATATTATAAAATTAAATGAACAAATTCAGAAATTTAATTCAATTGGTAAATTCAAAGATAATAATTTTTTAAATAATAAAACAAAAAAAAATGAAATTGTATTTTATGATTTAGTATATTTATTTGAAAAAATATCTGATTTAGCATTATGTTTAAATAATGGATATATTTTAAATATAAATGATATTTGTAATATTCCAGAAGATGATAGAGAATGGAAAAAAATGAATAATAAAATATTTAGAATTATTCCTAAAAATAATGAAGAAATTGAAAAGAATATTGAAGAACAAAATAAATCAAATCCTTTTTTAATGAGTATATTATTTCAAATTATTCACAAACCTTCAGGTCTTTCAAAAGTAACTTCTGCAATTGGAAATACAATAAAATATAAATTAAGTGAAGAAAAAACCGAACATGATTGTAAAAAAGGTAAATTGAATCTTTCTGAAGAAGTAATATTTAAATTTTTCAGATTATGGAGAAATAAATTTTTAAAAACTCTTTTAGTAAAAACATTTGATAATATAAAATTTAGAAAAAAATTATATTTAAAAAGAGAACAAAAAGAAATTAATTTAGACTACATTCAAAAATTAAATGATTTCTTAAATGGAAAAATTCCATCAAACGAATCAACAAGTAATGGAATATTAAACGATGATATAAAAATAAAAGATAAGCCAATTTATTTAGAGCAAATAGAAAAAAATGAAAAAAAATATTATGTAAGTACTCGTTTAATACATTCATCAAAAATATATTTTAAAGGTGAAAAAATAGAAAAAAAAAATTTTAATCCTTTTTCAAAAAAAACATCATTAATAATTCCAAAAGAGAATAAAATAAGAGAAACAATATTAATTCACATTCACGGAGGAGCATTTATAGGATCATCTACATTTACTCATGAAAATTATTTAAGAAAATGGTGTAATAAATTAAATATTCCAATTATTGGAATTGATTATGGTTTATCTCCAGAAAATAAATATCCAATTGCATTAAATGATGTTTTTCAAGGTTATAATTGGATATTAAATCATGCAAAAGATGAATTTAATTTAAATTTTAAAAATATTATTTTATCTGGTGATTCTGCAGGAGGAAATATTGCTATTGCTTTATTATATTTAATTATTACTATTAATTTATATGAAGGTACAAAAATTAAAATTCCTAATTTAGTTTTTTTACAATATCCTACTACTTATCTAGGAAAAGATAATATTACTAATTCTTTAGTTAATTCATTAAATGAAGATTTAATTACTTCTAATTTTTTACAATTTGCAAGAGATTCTTATGGAGGAGATTATTTAAATTATAATGATCCTTTTTTTAGTGTTATTAAAGCAAATGATAAAATTATTAAATATTTACCTAAAATTAGATTTTTATTTGGTGGAAAAGATCCTTTAAGAGATGATAGTATTAGAACTATTTATAATATTTGCCAATTTGATAATTGTAATATTGATGTTAAGGGTTATGAATTAATTCATTTTGGTCATGGATTTAATGCAAGTGATACTGATATTTTAAGGAAGTATGCTTCAGATTTTATTTATGCTGAAATTGAACAGTTAATTAAAGAAAGAGAAAATTTGAATAATGATGATAATGATAATATAGTTTGTTGATTTTTGTATTTTTTTAATTAATTTATAAAATTTATATTTTCTTTATTATAATATTATATATTTATAGATTAGAATTTTTTATTATTTTTTTTTAATTATTAATAATAATAATAATAATGGAAACTATATTTTTTATTGGAATAGGGAATTTAATAAATAGAAAAATAATAGTAAGTTATAGTCCAAGAGAAAGAAATGAAAAAAATAAATATTCAAAAGAAGCAAAAGACATTATAGAAAAATTAATTTTAATATCAATAATGCCAAATGAAAGATATACTGAGTCATCAAATGATGGGAATAGAAAAATATTAAATTTAGTTGATTCATCAGGAAAATGGGTATTTTTATTAACTGTAATAAAAGATTATCCTGAAAGATATGGATATAAATTATTAAATGAATTAATTAAAAATTCAATAGAAAAACTAAATAAAGAATATTTAAATAAAATAGGTTTTGATGAAAATTTAAATAAAAATTTTAAAAGAACAGGTGATGATATTCAATTATATATGGTTGAATTAGAAAGAAATTATAGAGATATTGGAGCAATTGATAAAATAAGAAATATACAAAATGATGTTAATGAAATAAAAACTGAAATGAAAGATAACATTAATGGAATGTTATTAAATATTGAATTAGCATCTAATTTAGAAGAAACATCAGATAATTTAAGAAAAGAAGCTAAATTATTTAAAAAAGAAGCTAAGAAATTATATAAATATACTTGGTGGAGAAATAAAAAAATTACTTATACTGTTGGAGGGATTGGTTTGGGAACTATTGGTTTTTTACTTTCTAAATTTGTTTTTAAAATATTTTAATTTAGGAATTAATATATTTTCTTATTTAATTATAAATAATGAGTTTTAATATATTGTAAAAATTATTTAATATTTATTTTTATATATTTTAATTGTTATTTAATTAATATTAATAATAAAAAAATGAATTGTTTTTTTATTTTTTTATGTTTACATCTTGTGAAAATGGAAAAAAGTTCTGTACCTTTTTTTTTAATTCATTTTCTTCAAAATACTTTTATAAAGGTCTAATTGAAATTGTTTTCAAATTTTATTCATGAAGAATTTTATATTATATAATTTAATATCTTCCTTATTTATATAATACTAATCCTGATTTTGGAGATATAAAAAGATTAAATTAATTAATTTACATTTAATTATTTTAAAACAATTATGTTCCTTATTATTTATTTACCTTGAAATTAAAAAAAAATAATTAGAGCAAGTAGAATTAAGATTTATATTAGTATTTAAATTTTATAAATAAAAATAAAAATAGTAAATTAAAACTCTAAGATTATTATTGAAATAATAAAAATTGAGTTAAATCTATAAAATTATTTAAAAAAAATTATCAATTAAAAATTATTTTTTTTTGGAATTTGCATTTTTAATTTAATTATTTAATTAAATTATAGTTAATGTAATTGATTTTTAATTTTATTATTAACTTCAAGAACTCCTTATTATTAAAATATTTAATTGAACCTTCCATGGACTTATTAATAGTAATTTTAATTGTATTAATTTCAATATTTTTAAAACATAAATAATTATTGACTTATTCATTTATTGATATTATTAATTCTTTTTTTCCAATAGTATCATCATAAAATACTATCAAAGTTGATCAGAATAATTTTAATTATATTCATTTAAATTTGGAATATTTGTTTTATCTATTTATATTATAATGAAATATCTATATTTTTTATTTGAAATTTTATCAATGAGAAATTAAAAACATATATATTTTATTAAAATCTTATATTTTTTATTATATTAATTAATTCATTTTATAAATTTTTGTGTATAATCTTAATAATTTTAAAAATAAATATATCATATTATAAAATTATAAAATAGTAAAAAATGTCTAATCAAAATATTGAAGAACAATTAAAAAAAATTAAAGTAGCATATCAAAATTTAAAAGATAAATTAAATATTGAAATAGCTAAAAATCAAAGTTTAATAGAAGAAAATAATAAGTTAAAAGACAAAAATGAAGAATTAAGGAAAGAAATTGCAAAATTAAAAGGAGAAGAATTTTTATCAGAAAGTACAATTATCAGACAAACAAATACAAAAAAAGCACAATTAGATGATAAAAAAGCAGAAATTGAATTAAAATTTGTTTTATTAAATTCTGATATTGATTTAGTTGAAAAAAAAAGTATAGAACAAAGTGAATTTTTTAGAAGAATAAAAATTATTAGAAATGAAGTTCAAGATATGGTTTCAATATTACAAGAACAAAGACAAGTTGAAGTTTCATATTTTCAAAATTGTGAAAAATTAGATAAATCAATAAAAAATTTGAGTATAATTGACCAAGGACTTATTAAAGTTGGTAATATATTAAATAAAGCAAATCAAGAAGTAAAAAAAAAAATAGAAAATTATCATAGAAAAATAATAAATTCAATTAAAAAAATTGAAGAAAATCAAGATTCAATAAAATTAATTGAAGAAACATTAAATGAAATAGAAAATAATTTAAAAACATATGAAGAAGTAACAAATAAATTTAAACAAATAATAAATGATATAGAAACAAAAAATAATAATATAGAAAAATTAATATCAAAAACAAAAAAAAACATATCAGATTTTTTAAAAGAACTAAATCAAAAAATGTTAGAAAAAAAAAAGACACCAAATCCAGATGATTTATTATCAAGTAGATTAATAAACAAATCAAGAATAATGGATATAAGAAATAACGATTATTTTGATAAAAGAAATTTAGATAATTTACCTGCAATAATAGAAGAATCAGTAGCATTAGTACCAGAAAATATAAATCCAGATTCATTTCAAGAAAGTCAATTATTAAAAGCAGATTGGACAGAAATTGCAAAATTAACTGATGATGGTGGACAAGAAGTAGATATTAATTTTACATTAATTGCAGTTGGTTTATCACAAAATATTTTTTATTCAAGTTGGAGTTATGGTTTTGATTTATTTTCTGATATTACTATTCTTTTAACTGAAATGAATGGTAAAAAAATTAATACTAATTTCAATGATCATTGTTTAACTTTTAAAATAAAATTATATAATGGTAATAGATTACCAATTCATATAAAATATAAATCTATAAGGAAAGATATTAATAAATATTATAATACTAATTTTGTTGGATTAAATAGTTCTATGTCAGGAAGACATGCTAAATATACTTTACTTATTCCTCAACAATTTGTTGTTGTTGCTTTTGAAAAAAATATTTTTGTTAATAGAGGTAATGGTAAATATTCTTGGACTGGAGTTGTACCTGAAGGAGGTTTAGAAACACAAGTTAAAGTTTCACCAAAAACAGGAAAATGGAAAATAAATTTATTTGGTGGTGTAAAATCAAATCAAAATATAAAAAAAACAACATTTTATACATATAAAGGATTTCATAAAGGAAATAATAAAGTAATAAAATATGAAGTTAATAGTCCAAATTGTAATAAAATTGATGGTTCAATTATTAAAGAAAATGGAGATAATATTGAAGTATTATTTGAAAATTTAAATTCAAATGAAGGTTTCCTTGAACAAAAAATAACATTTGAAAATAGAAGTCAAGGTTCATGGGAATGTGATAAAGAACCAAATATACCAGAAGATGAAAAAAAAAATAGTAAAATATTAAAAAATTTAGCAGAGAAGATTATAAAAGAAGATAAAAATAAAATACCAGATTATGTAAAAATAGGTCAATGGGTATATAAAAATATAAAATATAAATTAAGTTATTCAGGAAAGAAATTAACAGCAATTCAAATATTAGAATGTAAGACTGGTGTATGTGAACATTATACTATTTTATATAATGCTTTATTAAATTCTATTAATATTCCTGCTATTTATTGTGGTGGTAATGCTGTTAATGATTTGAAAAGTGATGATGATGATGGAGCTCATGCTTGGAGTCTTATTAAAGTTAATGGGAAATGGTATCCTATGGATGCTACTTGGAATATTTTTAGTGGAAATATTCCTATTTCACATTTATTTGGACATTTTGGTAATGGAGGATATGGTGCTGTTGGTAGTGATTCTGTTTCTTTTTTGAAAAATAAGTTTAGTTTTGAGTGTTTAAATTTGAATTAAATTTTATTTTCTTTTATTTTTATTTTTATTATATAAAAATATTAAAAAATTTGATGAATATTTTTATTTATTTTGTTTTTAAATATTTGAAAAATTATAAAATATGAATTAAAAATATATTTTATGTTTTATTTTTTTTATTTTTTTTTTAATGTTTTATTAGATTTTATTTTATGGGTTCTAATTGTTGTAAATTTATTAGTGATAATAATGAAGAACAGTTAAATTTAAATGAAGAAGTGTTAAAAGAAAGGAAATTAAAACAAAGATTTAGTTTTAATAAATTTGGAAGTGGAATTTATGATTCAAATAAATTAACAAATAAAAAAACATCAGATAATTTAAATAGAAATAATTCATTGAATTCAAATAATGATTTTTCATCAATAAATACTCAACTTCAAAATAATTTACTTTTATTAATAAATAAATTAAGACAAGACCCATTATTTTTTATACCAATAATTAATAAATATTCTCAAATGATTCAATTTAATGAAAAAAAAAATCATTATTATATTAAAGTAAATAATTTTAAAATAATATTAAATGAAGGAGAAAAAGCTTTTAATGAAGCAAAAAATTATTTACAAAATGTTAAACCAGTGAATAAATTAAATTATTTTGAAGATTTAAATATTCATTTTCCTTCAAACACAGAAGAATGTGATAATGAAATTTATATTCAAAGTGAAATTGATAGAATTAAAAGTGAATCTAGAATTAAATTTTCTCAAATATCATGTATTTGTAATAAAAATGTTCCTGATGAAGAATATATTGTTGTTTCTAATATTATTGATATGGATAGTCCTGATAAAATTAATAGGAACATTTTATTAAATGGAAATTTTAATAAAATTGGTATTAACAGTGGTAAAATAAATGAAGATAAAAATATTTTTTGTATATATATGACTTTTGGTGAAGAAAATGAAGATGAATTTTAAATTTAATAAATTTTATTTAATTCAATTAATTTTTTTTTTTGGTAAAATTTTTTTTAAAAAAGTAATACTCATATAATTCAATATTATTATATATTAATTTAATGAATGAAACACATTATTCATTTGTAGGAGATGAAAATGAATTAAAATGGTTTTTTGAACATTGTATAAATGATTTAAATGTGGGAGAATCATATTCATTTTCATTGGTAGCTAGAAAAAAAAAATTAACTGAAGAAGAAAGAAAAGAATTTTCAATAAGTACAAAAGCAATTTTAAGTACTGAAATATTAAAAAAACCAAAAGGAAAATTAACATTTAATCATTTATTAAAATTAATATATGGATTTAATAAAGATAAAAGATGCTTTACTAATGATAAAGGAATATCTTATCCCCAAAAATGTCTTGTTATTTTTTTTAGTCCTAATCCAGCAAATGTTTTAAAATGTGTTATTAAATTAGAAGAAGATATTAATAAAATTAAAAGAGAAATTTTTAAAAATAATCAATTGTTTTTTGATAAAATAATTAAAAATAATCTAAAAAATTCTATCAATAATAATATTCTAGAAAATAAAAATGTAAATTTGATAGAAGAAAATGAAAAATCTTTAAATGAACAATTTTATAAGTTAGGAATTTTAGATAAGAAATTTAAAAATTATCATGCAAATATAACAAATAAAATTTATACTGATTTTGATTTTGATTTTCCAAATGCAGATGAATTAAAAGAAAAAGGAATATATGAAGAAATATATAATTTATGTATTGAATCTTTTGAAAAAAAAAGTTTTTTTATAATAGATACAAATGGTGGTTATCATGTTTTAGTAAAATCAAAAAAATTAACTGAATATTGTCAAAAAAATAAATGTGGAACAGATTATTTTATAGAAAAAGTTAAGATAATTATTGATATTTAATTAATAATTTTTATTCAAAAGAGTTATTGAAAAATATTGAAATAACTATTGATGATTATGGAATTGGAATCCCTTTACCAGGTACTTTACAATATTTAAGACTTGTTAATGTTAAAAATAAAGAAGATTTTAAATAAAAAAATAATAATAAATAATTTTATTTGTTAATAATTAATAAAATATTTTTTTAATTAGTTTTTGTTGATAATCTCTAAAAATTTATATATAAATGGAATATTTTATTTAATTTAAAAATGTTGGGTAAAAACGTTCTACCTTCAATTTTGAAAAAAAAAGGTTTTGAACTTAAAAATTTTATTTCAAAAGGAGGATATGGGTCTATATATCATGTAATAAATAAAGGAATTTCATATATTGTAAAAATACAAATTGAAAATTTATCAAAATCAAATGGAATACAAATAAGGAATGAATGTTTTATTTCTAAATCATTTAAAGCTAAAAATATAGTTGAAACTTTTGCAATTTATAAAGATATTGTTAAAGATGATTCTCAAATCAAAACAATATATTTAATTGTAATGGAAAAAGCTTTATATATGGATCTTAAATTTTTTTTAAGATATTTATTAAAAGATAATTTGATGAAATTAAGTATTTTTAATAAATATTTTCCGTGGGTATATTATATTAATCCTT
>JAJMZS010003685.1:0-10016 GCA_023807205.1 Isotricha prostoma | reverse complement strand
TTATTTGGAAATTCAAATACTAATAATAATCCTGTTAAAGGATTTGTTGGAAATAATACAACAAATAATTCAAATTCACTTTTTGGAAATAATAATAATAATAAACAAACTGGTTTATTTTCATCTCTTTTAAATAATAATAGTAATACTAAAACAAATCAAACTCCTTCTCTTTTTGGAAATATAAATACAAATCATAATAATTCTAATAGTTTATTTAAAGGAGGAAATAATTCAACAAGTTTATTTGATGGTAATAATAATTCAAAAAGTCTTTTTAATGGAATTAATAATCAACAAAATAATAATAATATAATACATAGCAATAATATTAATAATATTCAAAATATTAATGGTTATACAATTGGAAATCCATCGAATATAGTAATTGATGCAATAAATAATAGAAAAGATATTCAAACATTTTTAAATGAATTAGAAGAAAAATATTCTAAATATAATAATAATAAAATATTAAATAACTTTGGGAAATATTTAAATAAGAAATACATTTCTTTTGATAATCATTCATTCTCAAATTATGATTCAAAATATAATTTAAATAGTTTTTCTTCTTATCAACCTACTCCAAAAATTAAAAATTTAGAATATTATAAAAAAAAATATTCAACTAATAATAAACATAAATATGATATGAAAACAAGATATGAATCTTTTTTGAATAGTAAAAGTAATAGTAGAATTAGTTCAACTCAATCATTATCAAACCAAAATGTAAAATCAGAAAAAAATTTTAAAATTTCAGAAGATGATTACATATTCCAAAAAAATTTAATTTCTTTAGATGAAAAAATAAATAATAATTTTAAACTATTTCATTATAATTTGAAAAATAAATCAAAAAAAAAAATATCAAATGATGAAAATGAAGATATTAACTTAATTAACAATAAAAAAATGAATTCAGATAAAATTAATAAAAATCTTACAAATAATAAAAGAAAAAATAATATTTATCTTGAAATTAATTATAATAATCCAGAAGGTTCTAATGAAAGTTTTATAATTGATTCAGTCAATTTATTAAATAAAGTTGAAAATTTAAAAAATTTAATAAATGATAAAATAAATGACAAAATAAAAAAAAATTTCCCTAATTACATTATAGAAAAGATTTCTTTATTAGGCTCAAATTCTTTTTTATTAGACAATAAATTATTAATTGATTATAATTTATCTAATTCAATTTTTGCAATTGTAATTTATAAAAAATTAACAAGTGATCCTTCTGAGATTTCTAGTATAGTTCCTATTGATTTAATTCCTAAATTAACTAAACCTGGTTATAAAACAATTCCTGAATATTATATTTTATGTAGAATGTCAAGTGAAGAATTGAGTAATCTTCCTAATTTTAAAATATATAATGATTATGGTGAAGTGAGATTTTTGTCAAAAGTTAATTTATTAAAATTAGATATTGATGATGAATGCATTATTGAAAAAGATAGTATTGAATTAAAAGATCATTTGAATGTTAAAAGGAAATGTATACTTTATAATTTGAAATTAAATGATGAGGAAAATATTATTGAAGAATATAAAAAAAAGATATCTGAAAATAATGGAGTATTTGTTTCATATAATAAAAATACAGGAAGATTGGAATGGGATTATATTAATTAATAAATTATAATTATTTTATTTAAATAATAAATTTTTTAATAAATATAAATCTAATTCTAATAATTCATAATTAAAATATATTTTGTTTTTTTAATCCTGATAATGTCCTGTAAAAAAATTTATTTACCAATTTTAAAAACTTCTTCATCAAATAAAGTAAATATAACTTAAACAACAAAATTAAAATAAAATTTAAATATAATAGATTCTGAAAAATTAAATAATACATTAAATAATATTTCAATAATTTTATCTAATATAATATCCAAAAGAAGTAGTATAAAGAATCTAAATCATAATCATGATAGAAATAAATTATTAACTTACATTTTTTATAAAAAATGAATCAAAAATAAATTTTATGTAGATTCAGAAAAAATTGTGCTAAATATAATGAAGAAAAAAATAGGAAAAAATAAGATAATCCATATGAAAAAGTAACAAAATTTTGTGAATATTTATTTATTTATATGAATCTTTTAATTAAAATCTAAATTCAAAATTTAAAATTTATATCAAAAATTAATTTATCAACACATAATATGTTGCTGAATGAAAATAACTTAATTTTAAAATTATCATCAAATTGTCCAAGAATTTATTCTAATTCAATGCTAAGTAATTTAAGGTATAACCAACAAAAACTTTAAAAACAAATATTAGAAAATCATCAATCAAAAAATGAATTTGATTTATTATTTAAAATTAGTTTAATTATTTAATATAAATATTTCTATTTTTTTGTTTTATAAAATAATGTCAAAATACTTTGAAAAAAGAAAATCTGATGAGCAATTATATTATATTTATTTAACAAAAAATAAATATAACGATTATATAAAAAATAGAAAGAAATATCCTGAATTACAAATTCTTGGAGACCCTCATTTTTTAAGATTCTTTAATAATGATTATGAAAAATATATTAATGAAGAATTAATAAGAAGAATAACACCATATCAAAGAATTAAAAATGAAATAAAATATGACCCTTATGTTGAAGAACATGAAAATATTATAAGAGACAGAGAAAAATTATTTACACGTTTATGTGAAAAATTAGCAGGATATTATAAAACAAATAAAATTAATGAAAATTTTTTTACAAATTATTTCAACAAATTAAATAACCAATTAAAATCACATGCAATAAATTTTCATGGAATTTTACCACAATCAATAGAAGAAATATTAAATGATATTCAACAAAAAGTTGAAATAATTCTATCACTTAGATTTTATTTAAAAAGTAATGTAATTGGAAGAGCCTCAACTTATTTTGAACAAATTCCATTTGAAAATAATGATGATAATTTTATAATTTTTAACTATAAAGTTATTAATGAAGAACAATTTAAAAATTCTTCTTTTGAAGTTCTTGAAAAATTAAATGGAAGAAATGGAAAAAAATTAAGAAGACCAATTGGAATTGCATTTAATAGTTATAATTATTTACCAATTCCTTGCAGAGGTCAATGTATTAAAATGGCACAAGAAACATTTAAAAATATTTGCGAATATATTCAATCTGATCATACTAAATATTATCAAAATGATATTTATATTGACACAGAATTTGAATATCAAAAAAATACTTCTTTATGTCAAGATTGTAAACAATATTTAGATGAAAATAATTTGTTAAAAACGAATATAAAAGAAAAGTTAGAAGAAAAAATAAAGATTATGTATTATAGAACATGTATTTTTTGTCATAATATTAATGAATATATTTTCCATCCTTTAGTTTATCATATTAGCAAAAATAAAATATATTCAAATTATCCAATTGAATTAATAAAAGATGATGATACCGTTATTTATGAGCCGAAATATTTAAATCAAAATTATAAAATCGCCTATAACATTAGAAAATTATATCATGAAAATGATAGAAATATTGAATTAATTATAAAGTATTTGAATGTCTATAACTCCACAAATAATATTTTAGATAGAATTATGTTTTTACCAGATATTAAAACAAGATTTTGTATTTTAACAAATTTCTTTTATGAAGAAAAAAATTTAATGAATCATGATTATACAAAATGTAAACATTTTCATAATACCAATCTTGAAAAAAGAAGAAATATAATTATTAAAAAAAATGAAATATGTCCAGAAAGAATAATAACAAAAGGAAATAAAACATTATGGAAATTAAATAATGAATTAAATAAAAATCATACAAATGATTGTGATTTCTTTCATACTAGAAATGAAGTATTTTTTGATAGAAGAAATTATAGAAAGTTATATATTTGTCCTAATAAATTTTGTGATTTGGGAGAATTATGTCCTTATAAACATCCAATTGATATTAAAATAAATGAAATTTATTTACCTGAAAAATATAGAGAAGAATTGAGAAGAAAGCAAAAATTACTTATTGATTTTAATAATAAAATAATGAATGAAGTTAAAAATATTCCAAAATGTATTATTTGTAAAAACACATTAGGAAAGAAATTTATTGTATGTGAAAATGAAAAAAGTTTTTGTTGGGGATGTCAAAATTATTGTAATCAAAGATGTCAACATTGCGGTTCTAAAAATTATAATATAATAGACCTTTCACAAAATATTGGTTTAAATATAAAAGAACCAAATATTAATAATAATAAAAAAAAAAGAAATAATAGCATGTTAGGTCTTAATGATAATAATGATGATGATGATGATTCCTCCTCAATAGATGATATTAATAATTCAATGGATGAAAAAAATGAAAAAAAAACAAAAAATATTTCTAAACAATTTAAAAATTTTGATTTTGATAATTCAATGGAAAATAAAAGTTTTGTTGATATAAATACTTATAAAAAAGGACCAAATAATTTAGTAGATCCAGATACATTTTTAAGTAAAAATGAAGAAGAAGATGAAGAAAATGATGAAAATGAAGAAGATGAAGAAGATGGTGAAAATGAAGAAGATGAAGAAAATGATGAAGATGAAGATAATGAAGAAAATGTTGAAGATGAAAAAAATGAAAATTAAAAAATATTTTTAAAATTAATATATAATTAATAAGAAATTTATTCAACAAAGTTAAAATTATTAAAAGGTTTTCTCTTTGTTTTTGATTCTATACTATTTGCTCTTTTATTTAATGTTTTTGAATGAATAATTAAATTATCAACAGGTTCTGATTCGGGATTTTCAAAAATATTTTTTGTTGACATTGATTTTTTATATAATTTATTATTTAGAAATTCTTTTTTCTTTTTTAATGTTTCAATTTCATATTCTAATAATTCTATTTCTTTATTTTGTTCACCAATTTTGTATAAATACTTTTTTTTTTCTGTTGAAATATTATATTCAATATTTTTTAATTCACTTTCAATTTGATTTTTACTTATTTGATTTTCTTCTTCAATTTTTTTTTCTTGTTCTTTTAAATCATCATGTTCTTTATATAATATATTAATTTTTTTATGTTGATTTTCTAATTTTTGTTTTGTTGATAAATATAATTCTTTTTCATAATAACAATCTTCAATTAAATATCTTAATTTTTCTTTTAATTCTTTATTATTATTATTTGAATTTAATTCTAAAAGATTTTTTGATGCAATATTTCTTTTTTCTTTTTGATTTTTTAAATTACTGTATTCATATTTTAAATTTGATAATTGAATATTTAAATTTTTGCATTTATGCTTAATTGATTCTTCACTGTTTTATATATTTTATATATTTTAAAAATTGTATAAAATTTATATTACCTTTCATAATTTAATTCTTCTAGTTTCTCACAATTAATTTCTATTTTTTTTTTGATATTTTCATCTAAACTTATTTTGTTTTTATTATTATAATTATTTTTTTTATCTATTTGTGATTGAGATTCACTTTTTTCATAATCTTTTAATAATTGAAGTAATGAAGGCAAAAGTTCTTTTAAATATTTATTTATCTTATAATGATTATTCATTTTTATATTAAAAAATTAAAAAATAAAGCAATTAATAAAATAAAAACAAAAAAATTAAATTAAACATTATATATATTCAAAATTACCTAATTCAACCATTTCTTTAACTATGTTTTCATTTTTTATTAAAATTTATATTTATATTATTATCTTCATTTTTATCCAAAACTTATTCTAAATTATTTTTATCTGGTGCTTTATTCAAATTCATTTCTCAACTAAAACTTTAATATAAATAAATATTTTTTTTTATTATCATCTTCATTATTTAATTTATCTTCATTTAAAATTAATATTTCAATATTATCTAAAATATCATCTATTTCTTCTTCTTCTTTAATATCATTTTCTCTTTTTTCATTTATAATTATTTTTCATAATCATTATTTTTTATTTCATTTAATAAATCATTTTTTACTATTTTTAATGTTTGATATAATAATTTTTCTAAATAGTCTTCTATTGTGTTTATTTTCTTTGTATTTTGTTTGTCTATTTTTTTTCTTCTTTTTTATTTTGTAATGCTTCATTATTTATATTATTACATTATTAGGTTTTACTTTATTTTCATCTTCTTTTTTATCTTCTTCATGTATCTATTCTTATTGTTTCTCTTCTTCTTTTTGTTCTTCTTCTTCTTGTTTCTTATTTGTACTTTCCATTTTTAGATTTTATAGGTTGTAAAATAAATAATTATATTTTTTGAATTTACTATTTTATATACTATATATTTAAATCAAATATATTACAAAAACTTAGTTTCAATTAATTAGTTTGATTGGAACATTTTATTAAGTAAATATTTAAAACAGTTTTTTTATGAATATATAGAGTTTATTATCTTATTTTGCATTCAATAATTATGAATCAATGAAATTAAATATAAATACTTATAATCAAAGTGGCAAAAGATTATTATATACTACAATATAAATATTTAAAAACATTAACAAAATTAAAAAATATATAAAAAATTTAATTTAATTCAATAATTAAATAAATAATGAATAATTTATATTTTTATTTAAATATCCAAAATGGGTAAGAACTACAGAAACTATTCAAAAACAGCAAAAAACCCAAAAAGACCATATGAAAAAGAGCGTCTTGACTCAGAGCTTCTTTTGATAGGAAAATATGGTTTAAAAAACAAAAGAGAAGTATGGAGAGTACAATATGTATTAGCTCGTATAAGAAAAGCAGCAAGAGAATTATTAACATTAGAACCAAATGATCCAAGAAGAATTTTTGAAGGAGAAGCATTAATTAAGAGAATGATTAGAATTGGTGTTTTATCAAAAGAACAAGCTCAATTAGATTATGTCTTAGGATTAACTACAAAACAATTTTTAGATAGAAGATTACAAACTATTGTTTATCAAAGTAATTATGCTAAAACTATTCATGAAGCCAGAACTCTTATTTTCCAAAAGAAAATTGCTTTTAATAGAGGTTTGAGATCTCCTATTATTAATATTCCTTCTTTTATTGTTAGAAAAGAAAATGAACCTAAAATTACTAAAATTCCTAATAAAGAAGGTATGAGTAGGACTAAGAAAAGAATTCAAAAGAAAAGAGAAGAAGGTGGTGAAGGTGGAGAAGATTAAATATTTTTTTAATAAGATAATAAAATTAATAAAATATTTGGATTTTTTTAATAGAAACATTGGATGATATTTAATTTTTTTTTTTTGGTTTTAATTTTTGGTTTTTTATTTTTCTTTTTTAAAGCTTTTAATTTTTATTTAAGATATTCATTTTAATAAAAATTAAAATTTATAAATTAACTTTATATTTAATTAATAATAAATTTTATTAATTTATGGGAAATAATGAAAGTATTAAAAAATTTAAAGGAGATTTTCAAATACAAACTGATAAAAATTTTTATTTCCCAGGAGAAAATATATCGTTAAAAATTTTTATAAAAAATCCAAAACCATTAAAAGAAGCTATTTTTACATTTAAAATTTTTCAAAAAGAATATTGGGAAGCAAAGAAAATAAATATTATTAATATGAAAAGTTCAGATAATGAAGAAAATGTAAATAATGTATACAGTGAAACAAAACAATTTTATGAATTAATTAATAATAAGCAAATCTCAAAAGGAATTGAATTAGCATTTAATATTCAATTACCAAACTATTTAATTCCATCATTAGAATTTCCATTATATGAAAAAATGGCTTGTATAAGAACATATATAATTATATCTTTAACTGAGTTATTGATAGAAAAAAAGTTTTATTTAATGATTTATAAACCTCCTTCTTGTTTATCATCTCCTCTTAAAATGACTTTTCCATTTTCAAATAAAATATTAAGTTTGTTTATTAAAGATAATGGAGTAATTGAAGTATCATATCCTACAAATAATTATTCTTTTCATACTTCTATTCCTTTAAATTTACATATTGATTTAGGAAAAGAAGATGTTACTTCAATTACAACTAAATTAATAAGGAAAGTTAGGTTTTTACATAATGGAAAAGAAGAAACTAGTTTATTAGTAAAAGATGAATTATTAAAAATAGATTCTTTTTTAACTCAAAAAGTTTCTGATATTAATTTAAATCTTTTAATTAGTGAACCTGAGAATATTTTTAATAAATATGTATATTATCCAGATGGAATTCATGTTCAAGATAAGACTCAATTAATTTATTTAGTTCCAACAATAGATACTAATTTAATAAAAGTTGAATATTATATTGAATTAATTCCTAATTTTAATTCATTAATAAAAGTAAATTTCAAAAAAAAACAAATAATAATTCCACTTTCAATAAGTCATCTAACTATTAATGATGGTAATAATAGAATTAATAATTCAATAATAAATTCAGTTGAAAAAGAATTAAATGCAATTAATTCTAATATTGATGTAAATGAAATTCCTTCTTATCAAGAAGTTATGAGTCAGTCTCAAATTAATAATCCTTCTTCTCAAATAAATAATCAATTTTATTCTCCATAAAATTGATTTAATGATTTTAAAATTGAAGATAATTATTATTATAAATTCACATTAGTTTTTAAAGATTTTTTTAATATATAGTAAAAACATTATAAAAAATAATTAATTTTAAAAATGTTATTCCATGCTAATAATGATGTTAAAAAACAAATGTTTAATAATTATAAAAAAGCAGCTGAAGATTATAAATTTAGAAAAGAAGATGAAAGAAGAAGAAGAATACAAGAAGAAAGGGATTATTTAGAAGATAATCAAAGAAGAGAAAGAGAAGAACA
Organism: Isotricha prostoma; assembly: GCA_023807205.1. Classification (NCBI taxonomy): domain Eukaryota; phylum Ciliophora; class Litostomatea; order Vestibuliferida; family Isotrichidae; genus Isotricha; species Isotricha prostoma. The sequence continues at coordinate 1,171 of JAJMZS010003685.1, read as the reverse complement.
AAATAGAATTATGCAAAATAAAATAAGAAAACAAAATGATGAAAGAAGAGAATATCAAAAAATGCTTTCAAATAAAGTACAAAATCCATTAACATTATCAAAAAATAGAGATGTTATAATTAATAATTATGGTTATTCAGTTAATCCATTAAAAAGTCGTTCAGTTAATTATAAATATAATAATAATAATAATAGAGTAAATAATAATTTTAATAATAATAATTATAGAAGAATGAATCTTTCTCAAAAAGAAAGATCAATGATTACAACTGAAGATAGAATGGGTGTTTATTTATCTGATGGAGTTAATAATAGATATAATAATTTTGTGAGGAATTTAAAGAGAAATAAACATATATTATATAAACAAATGCTTGATGGACAAGTAAATGATAAAAATAATGTAGATAATAATATTATTGTAAATGGACAAGTTTATAGATATGATAATCCTCTTTTAAAGAAACAACAAGAAAAATTTCTTGATATTAAAGATCCTTATAAAAGAAATGATAATTTAAGAGGAACTAATCTTTATAATAATCCTATTGCTGATGATTTTGATGAAACTTTTTATGATTATAATGATGGTATTAATTATAATATGAATAATAATGGATATGAAGATTTTGATAATAATTATTATGATGAATTTAATGGACAAATGAATAATAATAATTTTGATGAACAAAATAATTACAATCAATTTAATAATATGAGTAATTATAATAATGGTTTTAGTAGAAGTTATAATAATAATATGAATAGAGGGAATAATAATTATTTAAATAGAAATTATAATACTTTTAATAATCCTAATAATTTTAAAAATATGAACAATAATCCAAATAATTTTAGAAATATGAATAATAGTCCTAATAATTTTAGAAATATGAATAATAATCAAAACAATTTTAGAAATATGAATAATAATCCAAATAATTTTAGAAATATGAATAATAATCCAAATAATTTTAGAAATATGAATTATATTAATAATATTGATAATTATGACAATTTTGATAATCAAAACAATTATGATAATAATTATGATAACAATCAAAATTATTATAATAATTATAATGATAATCAAAATAATTACAATAATTATAATGATAATCAAAATAATTAGGACTATTATTCATATTTCTAAAATTATTTGGATTATTGT
>JAJMZS010003684.1:0-10030 GCA_023807205.1 Isotricha prostoma | reverse complement strand
AACATATATAGGAGTAATTAAATATTTATTAAAATTTAGCATGTATAAAACAAAATAAATGTATAGAAAGAAGTATATTAATTAAATTAATATTAAAGAAAAGTCAAAGAGAAATAAAATGAAATCATTAAATTTATTTTTCCAGAATATATTTTAATTCATTTAATATAAACTAATTATATATCTATATTCAAAAAAATATATTCAATTATAAAAAATTATTATCTATATTTTAGAAAATTTTTTCTAATTTATTTTAATATTCAAAAAAGAAATAATATAAACTTCCAATTATATTTTATATAAAAAAAATAATAAAAAAACCAAAAAAAAAAAAGATTACTTATTCTGAGAAATATAAAAAGTTATATAATCACCAATATTTACACTTAATTCATTTTTTTCATCAAAAATTAATCCATTTTTTTTAACTTCATTTTCAATAATTTCACCTTCTTTAAAAATTTTAATTAAAATTCCAATATTATTATCTTTACCATAAGTAAATCCTTCTTTAATTGCTTTTAAAATAATTTTAAAAATATAATATCCAACATCATCAAAAAAAATATTTTCAACTTGAAAATTATCAATAAATATATTTTTGATGTTTTGAATTACAATTTCAGAATTTTCAATTTGATTTATTCCACACCAAACATTTTTTAAATGTTCAACTTCACATTCTCTTTTTTTATCATAATATTCTTTTAATTTAATCCAATTAAAACTTTCAAAATTAATTAAACCAATTTCACTAAAAATTGTTAAACTAATATTAATAATATCATTAGGATAAAATTGAAGTATATTTCCATAATATGCTCTGTCTAATTCATCAAAATGAAATGAAGTATATTCTTTAAATAACCAAAAATTTTTTTTATCTTTTTTATTTATTATATCAAATGTATATGATGATATTGTTTTTATTATTTCTCCTGAATTTTGTTTTGTTTTATTATTAAATGATATTTGATATGATTTGTTTATTATATCTAAATTTTTGTCGGTTATTTTTGATTTTATATTCAATATTATACGTAAATTCATTTTTTTGTTTTTTTTGTATTTTTTGAAAATTAAAAAAAAATTTGATTCTGAAAATATTATATCATTATTATATTTTAATATATAATTTGGTATTATTTTTTCTTTTGTCATATCAATTAAATTTGATATTATTCCTTGATGTATTTCATTATTTAATAAAAATAAACGATATAAGTCATTTGTATCTAAAAAATTAGTTATTCTTAAAAATATTTTATTATTTCCTATATATGTTTCTGCAAACTTTTTATAATTCATTAATATTTTTTGATTTTCTTCTTTTTCATTTTCTTTTTCTGGAGTTTCTTCTTTTATTGTTTTATTTTGTTTATTATGTGAATTATATAATTTTCCTTTTAGTAATTCTATTTTTTTATCTAAGTCTTCTTTATATTTATTTAATATTTTAAAATTTTCTCTTTTTAATAAATTCTTAAAATTTTTTAAATCACTAGCACTTAATTGAACTGTTTTATTTCTATCATTTGAAATAAATGAATTAAAAGAAGAAAATTCAGAACAAATTTTATTCTTTTTAATAAGATCATTTGTTTTTACATTATTAATCATAATATTTTGTTTATTTCTAATTAAAAATTAAATTACAATTTTTTAATTTTAAAATTTTAAATAATATTTTTTTTAATTCAATAAAAAAAAAAAAGTTTAAAAAAAATTAAAATAAAAATTAATGATAATTTCCTTTTTCAACAAATTCAGAAACATTAATCATAAAACCAGTTTTTTCTAAATCAATATTTTTAATTTTTTGTTTTAAAGTAATAATATGTTTCTTTAATAAATTTAAAGCAGGCCTAATACTTTCACTTTCTCTTTTTTTATCACTTATCATTTTATTTAATTTTTGAATATTTTCTTTTAAAAGTTGAATTGAAACTTTTTCGTTTTGAATTGAAGTATTTATTTCCATTGTTTCTTTTTTTAATTCTTCTATTTTTGGTTTATAATTTGGAATTTCTTTTTGATAATTTAATATTCCTTCACTTATATTTTTATATCTTTTACTTACATTTTGTAAATTTGATATTTTTAATTTTTCTTTTGAATTATCTTTTATAATATATTTCTTTTCATGTTCATACATATTTATTTTTGATTTTAAAATTTGAATTGAATTTTCTAATTTATCTTTTTTTTGAACTTTTTCATTTATTTCATTTTCATATTTGTCAAAACCTTTATTTTTAATTGAATTAATCATATCTTCTAAATTTTGCATTTCATTATTTACTAATTCATAATTATAACTTTTATCATAAGTAACTGGAATTGATTGATCAATTGAATTAAAAAATGATTTCATATTTTTATTTTTAACATTTTTTAAATTTGATTGATTATTATTTAAATTCTTATTTAAAGAAGGAGTTTTAGGTCTTTTTTTTAAAGAAGAATCTTTTATCAAATTTTGCCTAATTAAACTCTTCTCACTATTATAATTATTATTAAAATTATTATTATTATTTTTAGAATTTAAATTTGATGTTAAATTAGAATTAATATTAGAATTATAATTTGTATTTAAATCACCAATACTGTTTGATTTAATTTTTGAAAATTTAATAAATTCATTTTGTAAATTTAAGTTTATTTTATCATCATTTCTTGGTTTATAGGGTTTAAATAATTTACAAACTGGAGTATTATTTAAAGATCCTCCTATATTTTTAATTGAAGAATTATTTATTAAATTATTATTTTTATCATTATAATTCATTTGTTTATAATTATTATTTGTATTTTGGGTTGATGTTTCTTTTGTTAATAAATTATTAATTGTATTATTTATTGATTGTTTATTTGAATTTTGAAAACTTTTTTGATTTGGTGTTTTTGGTCTATTTCTTTGTGTTGTTGATCTTGATAATTCTTTCAACATTTTAATATAATATATATAATATATTTTTTTATATGAATAATTTATTTTTACTATAAATTGTTTTTATTATTATTTTACTTTATTTTATTTTTTTATATTCAATCAGTTATAAATATTTTTTTTAATTGAAAAGATTTAAATTAAATATAATAATTTATTTTTGATTAATTTAGATATTTAAACATTTAATACAATTGAAAAATAAATTTTTTTAATCTTAAAAGTTAAATTTAAAACACTTTTTTATAATCTTATTTTTTTATTATATGTATACTTAAAATACAAAAAACTCATCTTTATAAAAATATAAATTTTAACCAAAAAAATACATAAATAAAACTATTTTTCTCCATTTAATTTTAAAATTTCCAAAATATCTTCATAAATTTCTCCTTGAATAACTTTATTTTTTCTAATTAAACCTTTAAATTTAGATTTTTTATTTCTTTTCTTATTTTGATTTTTAATTCTACAAATTGGACAAATATATTTAAAATTATCATTATTATTTAATTGAGATAAATTTTTAAAAATTCCTTTTTCAATTTCACATTGTATATGAGTCCATTTATGACAAAAATCACATTGAATCCAACTTTTATCATCATTATTTGTTTCATTTCCTTTAAAATCTCTATAAATTATTCCACAATAAAAACAATAATCTCCTTTTTTATATGCATCATAACATTCTTTACAATAATATGAATTTATATTTGTTGGTTCAAAAAATTTTGAACATATTTTATTTGAACATTTTTTTAAATTTTTGTTTTTTTCATTTATTATTTGCGTTTTTTTATTTTGTTTTTGTTCTTTTTTTTCTGATGGTGTATTTAAATATTCTATTGTTATTTTATTTGATTTTAATAAATTATTTGCTGAAATTACTAAAAAATTTAAATAAGAATTTGTTGAGATAAAAGAATTTTTTGATTGTATTTTTTTTTCTTTTGATATTTCTTTTTTTATATTATTGTTATTATTTAAATTATTATTTATTATTGAATTATTATTTTTATTTATTATATGATTATTGTTATTTATATTTATTTTATTTATTGAATTAATTATATTTGATTGTTGATTATTATTAATATTATTATTAATATTATTTGTAATTGTTAAATTTTGAATTTGAGAATTATTATCTTTTATTTCATTTATTTTCTTTGAGTTTTCTTTATTTTTTTTTTCTAAATTTTTTAAATTATTATTATTATTTTCATAAATTAAAAAATCGTTTTTTTTTGAATTTTCAAAATCATTATTTAAATTTAAATATTTTTCAGTCATAGACACATTTTTAATCGCTTTATTTTTTTCTTCTAAAGAATATTGTGGTCCCATTAATTCTATTAAAACTTTTTCTTTTTCTTTAATAAAAGAAGCCATTTAAATAAAAAAAAAGTCAAATTTTTTAATTTTTATTTTTGGAGTTATTATTTTATAAAAAATTAAAATAAAAAACAAAAAAAATAAAAAAATCAAAAAAAAAATAAAATGAGTAGTGAAGAAGGAAGTGAAAGTTTATCAAATGAAAATTCAAAAAATGATGAATTAAATTTTAAAGATGATGAAGATAAAGAAAGTAATAAATTTAAAGTTCCAGAAAATAATTCAGAAAAAAAAAGTGAAAGTTTAAATTTTAAAGATGATGAAGAAAAAGAAAGTAATAAATTTAAAGTTTCAAATCATTCTCAAAGTAAAAAATCAGATAATAATAAATCAGAAAGTCAAAAATCTCAAAGTAAAAAAACAGAAAGTAAAAAAAATGATGATAATAAATCAGAAAGTCAAAAATCTCAAAGTCAAAAATCAGAAAGTAAAAAATCTCAAAGTAAAAAAACAGAAAGTAAAAAAAATGATGATAATAATTCTCAAAGTCAAAAATCAGAAAGTAAAAAATCTCAAAGTAAAAAGACAGAAAGTAAAAAATTAGATGATAATAAATCAGAAGATAATAAATCTCAAAGTCAAAAGTCAGAAAGTCAAAAATCAAAAAGTAAAAAAACAGAAAGTAAAAAAAATGATGATAATAAATCAGAAAGTCAAAAATCTCAAAGTCAAAAGTCAGAAAGTAAAAAATCTCAAAGTAAAAAAACAGAAAGTAAAAAATTAGATGATAATAAATCAGAAGATAATAAATCTCAAAGTCAAAAGTCAGAAAGTCAAAAGTCAAAAAGTAAAAAATCAGAAAGTAAAAAATCAGAAAATAAAAATTCAGAAAGTAAAAAATCTTCTTTACCAAATATTAATACAAATAATATAATTGATGAGAATAAAAGTGAAAAAAGTTCAAAAAAAAATATAAATAATCCTTTATTTAATGATATATTAACTGGAGATCCAAATGATGAAAATTTAAATCTTCCTCCTTTATCATATAATAATAAATATATAAAAACTCCAAGTGAAATAAGTAAAAATTCAAGTAAAAAATTAAAATTAAATAATGAAACTGAAGAAAAAAAATCTGAATATTCAAAAAGTTCAAAATTTAAAAAATCAAAAAAATCAAATTATGAAGAAAAAAAATCAGAAACAAAAATAAAAATAATAAATGAAGAAACAAAAATGAAAGAACCACCACATGAAAATTCAATAAATCCTTATAGAATTCAATTTAATAATGAAAATGATAAAAGTAAATTAAATGATTTATTATGTTATCAATGTGAAAATTTTCCTTTAAATCCAATTTCTTGTTCAGAATGTAATACAATTTTTTGTAAAGAATGTATAAATGAAAATAATAAATGTTTAAATTGTAATTCAATATTTAAACAAGGAGAAATTTTAGAAGATTTAAAAAATTTATATTCAAATATTAAAATTAATTGTAAATATAAAGAATGTGGTTGCGATGAAATTTTATCATCAAATGAATTATTAAATCATGAAAATAATTGCAAATCAAAAATTGGAAAATGTACTTTTTGTAATAATGAATTTAAATATGAAGAATTATATTCTCATATTAAAAATTGTAAAAATAATGAAAGAAAATGTATAATTTGTGGATATAAAGACACATATGAAGAATATAATAAAACAGATAAAAAAATAGAACATATAAAACATATTTTATTACCAGATATAACAAATATAATAAAAAGTGAAATGAATAAATTTTATAAACATTTATTTGAAGAAAAAGAAGAAAAGAAAAAATTACAAAATAAAGGAGAAGAACAAATTGATATAATGAAAAATCAAGGAGAAAAAATAATGAATTTAGAAAATATAATAAATGAAATAAGTGAAAATATAAAAAAAATTCAATCATCTCCTTCACATAATGCAGTTGGTTTATCAATTGCAACTAATGAATTAAAAAATAAATTAAAATCAATTAAATTAATAAATAATATTTCAAATACAATTGATAATGGATTTGAGTGTGATAATAAATTTTGTATAATACAAACATTAACAAATGATTATATAATAGTTTATCCAAATTTAAAATATGGAATTGATATTTATAATTTATCAAATAATCAAATTGAAAATGTTATAAAAAAAGCACATGATAGTAATATTACATGTATGACTTATTCACAAAATAAAAAAAAAAATTTAACTTATTTAATTACTGCTTCTTTTGATAGAAGTATTAATATTTATTCAATTGAAGATGGATGGAAAAAAATAAAAAATTTTAATGAAGCACATAATGATTATTCAATTTTTTCACTTGATTCTTTTTATGATGAAAATAAAGGAATTATTTCAATTTCAGGTAATCATAATTTATCAGAAATTAAAATTTGGTTTTGTGATAGTGAAGAAAATAATAAAATTATTAAAATAAATAATAATAAAATATTTTGTATTAAACATAATCCAAAAAATTTAGATGAAATTTATATTGGAACTGATGAAGGAATTTTATTATTTTTAATATCAAAAATAACAGAAAGTGAAAATAAACCAGAAAAAAATTTACAAGATAAAAATTATGATAAATCAAATCATATTTGTATTACATTTTTAGATAATAATGAATATAATTTAATTGAAGGTGATTCAATTGGAAAAATTAGAATTTGGGGTTTAAATAATAATGAATTAATTAAAATATTTGAAAGAGGAATTTTAACTTTTCAAATTAATACTCTTGAAAATTGGGATGATAGATTTGTAATTGGAGGAAGTAGAGATGGGAAAATTATATTATTTGATGTTATTGATGGTGTTCAAGTTAATGAAATTGGAAGTCATAATGGTTATGTTTATTGTGTTAAAATTGCTACTCATTGGAAATATGGTAAAATTATTGTTAGTTCTGGATTTGATGGAGTTTTAAAATTATGGGGAAGTACTGAAAATAATTAATATATATATTATTATTATAACAAAATAAAATTTTTTTTTATGTTTATTTTTCTTTTAAATTATTTTTATTTTTTTTTTTTATTTTTTTTTTGTTTTTTTTTTTTATTAAAATTGTTTTATTTGTTGTAATTTGTTATTTTTATTTTTTTATTTTTTATCTTTTATTTTTTTTTTGTAAATTTTAATATTTTTTATTCTGAAAAGAATTAATATAAATATTCTATTTTATTTTATAAAATTATTAATTAAAAAAAAATAAATGAGAAAAAAAGAAAAAAGAGGATTTAATTTTATTATAATTTGAATATAATTAACCTAAAAACAAAAAAAAAATTAAAGAAAATAATATCTTTTTTACTTAAAAAATTAAATTAGTCATTAATTGAATTTATATAAAGAATAAATTTTTTTAATATACTTAAAATTACGTCACTAGAATGGAAAATTTAAAATCAAACATAGGAAAATGTTTAAAAAATTTAGAAGAAAAATTTAAAAATACAATAAAAAAAGATATAAAAATAGTAGAAAGTAGAAAAAATATAACATATTATTCAGTCTTTACTTTTGATAAAGATTCCTTTATCAAAATTTTTAATTACATTATTTTAATAAAAGAAAACTGTTTTAAAGAATGTATTGATATATTAAAATTTGCAGTTAAAAATTTTGTTCATTTTTCAACAAATAATAGTTTATCAGAAAAAGAACAAGTTTTAATTTTATATTCTGCATGTTTTCTTCATTATTATTCTAAATTTGCATATAACATTTCAAATTGTTTTGAAGAATTTTACACAAATGAATTTAATGAAGTTTTAAAAGATTTTCATATATCAATTTTTAATTATGAATTTTTTAAAAAATTTTCTCAAACTTTTTATGATAAATTAAAATCAGTAATTTTAAAAAGTGAAATTCATTATTCTGATATTTGTAAATATTATAAATATTATAATGCACAAAAAATTGAAATTAAAAATCCAAATAGTGCATTTACGCCAATGAATCAAAATAATCCAATTGAAATATTAAAACAAAGATTAAATCAAAATAATATGATGAAACAAAAAAAAAGTTTATTAACTAAAATGGTTTCTGTAAAAGAACATTTAGTTGATGTTGTATTACAATTTGATAAAAAAAATGAATATACTTATAATAAAAAAAAAGAAATTTCTGAAATGTTAGAACAAATATCAAATAATTCAAATTCTTTAATTAATAATGAAATGGAAATTGAAGAAGAAAATAAAATAAATAAAAATAATAATATTAATAATAATATTAATATTAATAATAATTCAAATTTTAATAATATTAATAATAGTAATTATGATAGTGAAGAAAGTACAAAAAGTTCTTCTTTTTATTCAAAAAGAATATTATCAGAATTACAAAAATGTGAATTTTCAGAAGAAATACAAAATAAAATAAATGAAATAAGTGAAAAAGTATTTGATTTATTTTTAGATGTTTTAATTTATTACGGAGAAAGAAGTATTAATATAATAAAACCATTTATATGTTATATAGTAGAAATAAATTCAAATATAATAAAAATTTTACCTGAATATAAAAATTTAGAAGAAAATTTAATTATTAGATTTATTGTTCCTGCAATTGAAATTTATCATAGAGTATTTGAAATTTATGCTTCAATTTATGATTTAAAATTAACAAATTTAAATACTTTTAATAACATTTTAAAATTAAGAAATTTTGAAGTTAAATATTCTTCTCCTTTATTTTTATTTTTTAAAGCTTTGACTAATGAAATGACTTTAAATAGAGATAAAGTAAGATTTCATATGGATGAAATTTTAGAAAGTTGGAATAATAAATTGTATATTATGTGGGATGATGCAATTTGTACTAGAGGAAAAGAATTAACTCATTTTGTAATATAATATTTTTAATAATAAAAAAGAAAATGGTTTTTTTTATTTTGTGTATATAAAAAAATGTTTTGAATTTTTTTAAATTTTTTTATTAATAGATTATTATTAAAAAGATAAATTCTTTTAAATAAGAAATATGGTTATTTATATATCAAAATCTAATTATAAGTATTAAACAATATTATTTAAAAAAAGTTTTTTAATTATTTAAAATCTTTAAATAAAAAAATGAAAAATAAAAAAATTCATAAATTACATAAATGTATAATTAAATTTTTTTATATAATAATCATATTATTTTTACAATAATATCTTTCCGATTAATACCTAGTCTATAGGTAACATTATTTTCATCGTACATTTCCAAAACCTCCTATTTTATCTTTTAAACACAAACTCAGAACCACCAGTATCGTAAGGGCCATCATAATACTTTGAATACTCTTGATCGTAATAAGAATCTCCATAAACTCCAACATATAAAGCTTGAGATATAGCTCTTATTTGCATCACACTACCTAAGTTACGAGGATTAATAGCATTTCCTTCCCCATCAACAATAACTCCTAAACGATAATCAACTCCACTTTGTTCGAGTTCTTTAACTAATTCATCATAGCATAGAGCATTAAGCTGTCTTACCACATCATCTAAGGATATCCTAACCAATCCAACATTTTGTACATACATTACGCAACCAGTTTCATTATAATTTAGATTTCCAGAAGCTTGAGCTATTAAAACTTCTGTTATAAACACTAAATCATTGACTTGTTTGATGTCATCAACTTTATAATTAACACCATTTAAAACATATCCATTACCAGCATACATA
>JAJMZS010003683.1:0-10050 GCA_023807205.1 Isotricha prostoma | reverse complement strand
TAAGAAGATGGAGTTTCAATAGTATTAAGTTCTCTATTAAAATCTTGTAATAAAAACCTACAAAATTCTTGAGTATCATGTTCTAAATTATCAAAAAATTCTTTATGTAAAGATGTAAAAGAATCTTTAAAATTAGAAGGTATAAAATATGTATATTGTTCATTTGAAACATTTAAAAGTAATTCATATAACACATAAAAAATTGGAGTTGTTTTAATTCCATTTTTAAAAAAATTAGGATAACTTTCTAGTATATAAATAAAGAACAATGAAATAATATTGAACATTTATATCATTTATCACAAATATTATTAACTTAAAATATTTTTCATTTTCAATTGTAATTAATTTTACAAAAATTTCTTTTATTTTCTTGTATTAATGATTGAGTTGATTTAAAACTTTCCCAATGATTTGATAATTTATTAAAATTATAAATTTATTTTGATTGAAATTTATCACACTTTATTTTATTTTCATAAATTTAAGAATAATGAAAATCTAAATATTTTACTGTTCTGATTTTTTCAAATTCATTTTTATTTCTTTTATTATCTGTTATGATTGATTCATCACCTTCTTTTTTCCTGTAAAAAAGAAACCAAAATTAAAATGAAACTTTAAATTAATACTTATGAAAATAAATTCCTACATTTTCAAAATATTATAGAATATATTACTATTCATTTAATAAATATTTTTAATTTTTTGAATGAAATAAATAAATTAATAAATCTTTTTATTATAAAAATATTAGAAAAAAAATATAAAATTCAAATATAAAATATTATTTTATTTTAAATAATTATTTTGTATTAAAAATGTTATGTAAATTTCATAAAGTATTAAATGATGTATATTATACAAAGCTCAAATCAATAATTGAAAATTCAGAAAATCCAACAAATGAAAATCAGGAAAATATTTTTCTATTTGTATTTAAACATATATATACAAGATTTGCTCAAATTTTAATTATAACATTAACAATGTTAAGTAGATTATTATCTCCAATTCTTTCTTTACTTGATAACATAATATATTTATTATATAAAATTCATATTTATATAAAATATCGTTCAATTAAAACATTAAATTATAATAAATCAAAAATGCAAATTATATTAGATTTAGATAATACATTAATATATAAATCATCAAGACAAATACCTAATTTAAGACAATTTCAATTATTAAATGATGGGAGTTATATTTATATAAGACCTTATACAAGAAATTTTCTATCATCATTAGATGAAATATGTGATTTTTTTATTTATACTAGTGCAACTGAAGAATATGCAAATCAAATAATTAATTATATTGATAATAGAAATTGTTATTTTAAAAAAAAGTTATTTAGACAAGATTGTGTTAATTCTAATGGAAAATTTTTGAAAGATGTTAAAAAAATGAAAATAGAAAAAAGAGATAAAGATAGATTATTAATAATTGATGATAATCCAAATTGTTATTTAAATTATGAAGATCATATAATTCAAATAAGTTATTGGGAAGGAGATTCAAGTGATGATTCTCTTTATAAAATTCAAAATATTTTATTTTCAAATTATAATGGTGGAGGATATTTTTATAATGTTATTTTAGATTCAAGAATCAATGAAATCTAAAATTTAAATTTATAATACTTAATTTATATTATGATTTACTAATTATAAAATGTATTAATAATTTTTAATATTATTAAATATTATAAAAATAAATAGTAAAAATAATATATTAAATATAATATATGTATAATAAGTAATACAAAAAATTTTAAATTAATAAATTTAAGTTTCAAGAAATGATTGAATTTTAATATTTTCTTTCTTACTTTCTTTTTCATTTATTTTATCATTATCTTCTTTTTCTTCTATATAAATAATATTATTATTTATATCTCCATTTGCTGTTAATATTAAACTATCTGTAAAACTACCATTACAATCTATTTTATCTTTATTTAAATTATTTTTATTCATTATATTTTCATTATCATCATTTTTTACTTCAAATTTAGCTGTTTCTTTTTTTTCATTAAAAAATTGAGAAATGTTTTCTAAAGTATCATTATCATTATCAATTGTATTTTTATCTTTTTGAAGATTATTTATAGATGATAATTTGGAAAAATCTTTTATTTTAAATTCTTCATAATCCATAATTCTTTTTCCTATAATTTCTTTAAATTTTTGTTCATCTTCATTTTCTTTATTTTCATTTTTTTGAGAATTATTTTCATCCATTTTTTCTTTTTCATCTTCTTCTTCTCTTTGTTTTAATCTTTTTTGATAATATTCAATTTTTTTATTTAATAAATTAATATCTCTATCTCTTTTTTCTAATTCTCTTATTAATTCTACATTTTTTAAAATAGCTTGCTTTAATTGTAAATGATGTTTTTGATTTTTTAATTGTTGTTCTTCTGCAATTTCTTTTAATACTTGAGCTTTTAAAGTTTCATCTTCTAATTTTTCACTAATTTCTTTCATTTCAATTCCTGATTTATTATTGTTTAATTTACTTTCATTTAATTTTTTTGAAATTTCTTCATTTTGATGTTTTGATGATTCTATTTTAATTTTATATTCATTTATTAAATTTTTCTGTTCATCTATTATATGTTGTAAACTTTCTGATTTTGATAATTCTTCATTTAATTTTTGTTCTAATTCTTTTTTTTCTTTTTTAAATTCTTCTTCTTGTTCTTTGTATTCATTTTCAATATTATTTTTTTCTAATTTTAATTTTTCTATTTCTTCATTCTTTTCTTCTATTTCTTTTTCTTTTTTTTCTTTTTCTGTTTTTTCTTTTGAATTATTTTCTTTTATTTTTTGTATTTCATTTGATTTTTCTGATATCTTTTTATTGAAATTTACTTTTAATTGTTCTATTTCTTTTTGATTATTTTCATATTTTTTCATAATTTCTTCTTTTAATGAATTATATTCTTTTTCTTTTTCTTCTCTTTTTTTATTTAAATCATTTTTTATTTTTTCAATTTCATTTATTTTTTCTTTTGTTATTTTATCAACTTTGTTTTTTAATTCTTTTATTTCTTTATCTTTATTTTTAATTAAATCATTGTTTTTTTTTAGAAGTTCTTTATTTTTTTCATTTTCCTTTGTTTTATTTTCTTCAAATAATTTTATTTTATCTTCTAATTTTTTAATTTGTTCTAAATTTAAATTATTATTATTCTCTTTTTCTACTTTTAATTTTGATAAAACATCATTTAATTTTTTAATTTCTTCTTCTTTTTCATTTATATTTTTTTTAAATGTTAATTCCATTTTTTCTATTTGTTCTTTTATTTCTTTTGTTCTATTATTTCTTTCTTCTTCAGATTTAGAATTCAATTGACTTATTTCTTGATTTAACTTTTCTTTTTCTTCAATTTCTTTTTTTAAATTTTCAAAATTATTTTCATATTCTTTAATTTGTTTTTCTTTTTCTTTTTGAATTTTTTCAATTTCTTCAAATAATTGTTTATTCTTAAATTTAGCTTGTTTATATTTTTCATGTATTTGTTTATTTTTTTCATTTTTTTCTTCTGCAATTTGTTTTAAAGTTTGAGTTTTAAGAATTTCTTCATTTAATTGTTCTTGTATATTTTCATTATTTGAAATTTTTTCTTTTAATTTGTTTATTTCTTCCTTAAGTAAATTATTTTCTTTTTCAAAAGAATTTTTTTCATTATTTAAAATTTCATATTTATCATTAAATTCTTTTATTCTTTTTTCTTCTTCTTCTTTATTTAATTGTTCTTTTTTAGATGAATCATTTTCAATTTGATTTTTTAATTTTTTATTTTCTTCTTTAATTTTATTTAATTCTTTTTCCATTTGAGAATTTAATTCTGATATTTTATTTATTTCTATATTCATCTTGTTCATTTCATCATTTTTTAAATTTAATGTTTTAATTTCATTTTCTAAAGATGAATTTTTTTGATTTAATTCATCAAATTTTTTTTCTAATTCATTTTTTTCATTTTGAATAATTTCAAAATTATTTTTTATTTCTGTATTTTCTTTTTTAATTAAATTTATATTTTCTTCTAATATTTTTTTTTGATCCTTTACTAAATTAAAATCATCTTCAATTACTTTTTTATTATTAGAAGCAATTTCTAATTCTTCTTTTTCACTTTTGAGTTTTTCTAAATTACTTTTTATTTCATCATTTTCTTTTTGAAAATTTTCATAATTTTCTTGAATTTTTTTTAACTTTTCTTCTAATTGTTCTTTTTCATTTTTTAATGAAGAAATTATATCCTCATTATTTTTTTTATTTATTTCAAGATCATTTTTGATTTTTTCCTCATATTGAATATTCTTTTTTTCTATATTTTCTTTTTCTTCTTTTAATTTATCAATTAAATTATTCTTTTCATTTTTTTCTTTTAATTCATTTTCTATTTGTTTATTTAATTCTTTAATTATATTTTCTGATTGTTTTAATTTATCTTTCATATTATTTATTTCATTTTTAATTTCATCTTTTTCTTTTTTTATTTTTTCATTTTCATTTTTGATTTTTTCTATTGCCTCTTTTTTATTATTTTTTTCTTTTTCATTTGATATTATTTTATCATTTAATTTTTCTTTTTCTTTTGCCAAATCAGTAATTTGTTTTATTAATTTTTCTTTTTCCTTTTCAAAATTATCATTATTCAATTTTAATTTTGTAAATTTATTATTTATATCATCTGAATTTATCTTTAACTCATTATTTTCTTGAATTGTTTTTTCCAATTTTTCTTGAATAGTTTCTTTTTCTTTTTCATATACTTCAATTTTTTTTAAATTATTCTCATTTTTTTTTTTATATTCTTTATTTAATTGTTCTTTTTCATTAATTAATGTATTATTTTTTTCATTTAATTCATTATTTTTTATATTTAAATTTTTAATTAAATTATCTTTTTGTTTCATTTGTTCATTTAAATTTTTTATTTTTCCTAAACTTTTAGAAACATTTTTTTTATGTTCTTCAATTTCATCATTTAATTTATTTATTTCATCTTCATAATATTGTTTATCTTCATTCATTTTATTTTTTTCTTCAATTAATTGACTTTCTTTTTCAAGAATAATATTTTTTTCACCAACTAAATTTTCATTTTCTAATTTTAAATCTTCAATATTATTAATTGCTTCAGATAAATTTGTTTGTAATTTTTTAACATCATCTTTCAATTTTTTACTTTTATTTTCTAATTCATCTATTTTATTTGAGTATTTATTTTTAATTTTATTTTCTCTATCTTTAACACTAGAAAGAATAGTATTTATTTCTCTTTTTAAACCTTTATTTTCATTTTCAATTTTTTTGAATAATTCATATTCACTTTTTATTTTAAAAAATTTTTTTTTATTAGTAATATTTTTATGATTTTCATTATCAAAAGTAGCTTTAGATATTTTTGATGTTGCTGATATTGAAACATTTACACCATATAATTTTGCAATATTATTTTTTTTATTTATTCTCATTTTTTCAATTCTTTTTTGAATATTATTTGCACTTGAAGGAGGATTTGAAGTAGATGATTTTCTAAATTTTCTTACCATATCTTGAAGTTGAAATTTTAATAAATTATTATTTTGTTTTAAAGAATTAAGTTCTTTTGAATTTTTTATATAATTATTTTCTAAACGTTGATAATATTTTAAATTTTTATCATTTTTTAATTTTGTTAATTCTTGATTTATTTCATTTAATTGTTTTTGTAAATTATTATAATTATTATTATAAGTTTCGTCTGTATTATAATTTGTTGATGTATATCTTACCATTGGTAATTCATTTCCTTCTTTTTCATTATTTAAATTTAAATAATCTTCGACTTTTTTTTTTTTTATTTCATTTTCTTTTTTTGAATTTATACTTTTATTAACAGGAGAATCATCTAATTTATAATTTAATGTTTGTTTTAAATAATTTAAATCTTCTTTAGTATTTTTAATTTCAGATTCAATTTTATTTTCTTCTATTAAATAAGAAGATTCATCATTATATTTATCATATAATGAAGAGTCAACATCATCTTCTTCTTCATCACTTGAATTTTTTGATTTTAATTTTAATTTTCTTGACATATTATTTATTATTGGTTTTTGTTTAGACATATTTAATTATTTAAAAAAAAACTTAATTAAAAAGTATGAGATTTATAATTAAAAAACAAAATATTAAATTAAATCAATAATCAATAAATTTATTTTTACTCTAATGATAAAAATGTATGCTAACAAAGTTTGTGCAAAAATCTTTTGCACTTGTTTTGATTTTAAACAATACAAACAAAAATTCACCTTTTTTACTACTCATTAAAATTGCAAATATAATAATTGTTTTATATACAATTAATTTCCTAATATTAAAAAAATAATATATACATAAGATTAATAAAAACAAAAAAAAAAATTAACTTGTTGGACAACAACATAATAAACATTGAAAAATTTTATTTGTACTATAATTTTTATGATTATCTTCAATATTTTTTATATTTTTATTTATAATATTCTCTTCATTTTGAATAAAAGATTTATTCTTTTTTTTCAATTGGTTATTTTTTTTTCTTATAATTTTAGGTGGTTCAGAATTAATTAAATAAATTTTAATTTTTTTACTTTCATATTTATCATTTTCTTTTTCTTTTTCATTTTGTTTTTCATTATCAAATACTCTATCAATTATTAGATGAATATTATTTTGATTTTTATTAAAAGTCATTCTTTCAATATTACTAAATTTATTTTTGACATGTTTTGTTTTAAGAGTTGTTGAAATATTTGTTCCTTCATTTTCTTTTTTTAATTTTTCTAAAAGATTATCATAATATTCTTCATTTTTTTTTTGTTTTTTATATTTTGGTAACGTTATTAATTTTTTATTTTCATTTTCATTTAATGTTAAATAACTTTGTTCATCAAAATTTTTTGAATTTGGAGTTCTATTCAAATTTAATTTATGTTTATCATCATGAGATCTTTTATGTTTCCTAATTTAAATTTAATTAAATAAAATATACGAAAAAAACATTGAGAGATTTGGATCTATATTCTTCATATATTAAAATTAAAATAAACTTTAATAATTATCAAATTTAATTTTAATACTAAAAATATAAAAATATAAAATAATAAAGATAAAAATTATAAAAAAAAATTAAAATTAAAATAATTTATTAAAATTAAATAAAATAAAATGGGAATAAATGAATCAATTCCAATAGACGAAAAAGAATTTGGATTTAGATTATATAAAGTATTCCCAGGAGGACCTTTAGATAAAGCAGGATTAAAAGAAATAGATAATTTTATAATTCCCCCTGAAGAAATATATAAAAGACAAATTCGTTTTTGTGATTGGATAAAAGAAAAAGCAGAACAAAAATTAAAAATAAACATTTATTCAATATCAAAAAGAAAAATATTTCCAATTGAAATTCAATTAAATAAACAAGGAGATAAAAATGGTATTTTAGGAGGAACAATTAGATATGAAAATTTTTCAACAGCATATAAAAAAGTATTACATGTAATTAAAGTAAAAGAAAATTCTTTTTCTAAAAATGAATTACATTTAGATGAATTAAATGATTATTTAATTGCAATAAAACCAGAAGATGGAGATTTTCAAACTTTAAATGGTTCTAATGAAAATCCTTTAAAGGCTTTTTCACAAATTATTAAAAATAATATTGGTAAAAAATGCAATTTTTATATTTATAATAAAAAAATTGGGGCTAAGGATATTTGTGTTAATATTCCTAATGATCAAATGTTTGAAATGGGATGTGATGTGGCTTTTGGAAAATTACATGAATTTCCTTTTATTTCTAATGAAAAAAATAATGAAGATGAAGAAAAAGAATTAAAGTATGATATGGATGAGAAATAAATTTTTTTCTTTGTTTTTTTTTGGTTTATTAAAGTTTTTATATTTTTTTCTTGAAGTTTTTTTTTAAAATATTTAAAATATGTTTTATATATTTAAATTAATATTTAAAAATCACTTGTTTGTAATTTTTAATTTTTTTTATTGTTATAAATATGATAAATAAAAGAATTTTAATTTTCATTGATATTTTAATCTTTTATTTACTTATGATTATTTTGAATGAAATATATTTATTGATAAAATTGTTATATTAATTATTAAATTAAAGAATTTACTAATGAAAATATTCAATAAACCATAAATATCCTAATATATAATAATATTAATTAAAAAAATAGAACAAAATTCAGTTAACTTAATTAAGTTTATAAAATCCTTAGTTCATTATGTTATGTTGTCAATTCATTTTAGATACTTGCAACATTCCATATTAAAAAAAAATTATTCAAACAATTATTATAAAATATTTGTATTAGTATTTTTTTTTTGTTTATATATATTTTTATAGAAAATAAATATTAATATATTAATATAAAAAATTTTTTTATATAAAAATTGTTTTTTTAAAAATAAAAATTGTTTCTATATAATATAATTATATGAATAAGTATTAATTGTTTTATATATATAAAACACTTTTATTTACTACTAGTATTACCATCAAATGAATCTTCCATTGAATTGTTATTTATATCAATTTCATTAAATGATAAAGGAGAAGTAGAAAATAAAAATTTATTTTCTTCTTTTTTACAAGAATCAGGATCAAAAAAAGTTGAATTTTTTCTATAACCTTTATTTTTTTTTTTATTTATTTCATTTTTATTTATATAATTTTGATTAGATGTATCATTAGTATTTTCAGTTTTACTTGAATATTCCCCAATATAAATTTTAATATCAGAATTTTTTTTTTCATTTTTATTTTCTCCAAAATAATCAGAAAAAGTATCAATTTCTAATAAATTTTCATCACTATATTTTTTTTTTTTAATTTTTTCTTTATTTAAAATTATTAGAAATTGTTTTATTTTTTTAAAAAATTTCATACGATGATTTTTTAATATATCAAAGTGATTTCCTTCTTTAGGATACCAAGATAAAAAATCATAAGCATTTTTAGTCATTTCATTAATATGTTCTTGAGGAACAATTGAATCTAATTTACCATGAATAACAAATATTGGTTTTATAATATTTTTAATTCTATTTAAATTATTATTTTCATCTTGATAATCATCTTTATCAAAATTAATTGAAATATTCTGATTATCTAAATATTTATTATATCTTTTAACAAGAGGAGATAATAATATAATTCCTTTAATTTGAGAAAGATATTCTTCTCTTGAACAAAGATATAATACTGGAATACTTCCTAATGATTGGCCTAATAATATTAATTGATTTAATGGAATATTTAATGATTGATTTATAAATTCTATTATTTGAATAATTTCATTATTTGTATTTTCTTCTGAAAATTTACCAATTGAAACACCAAAACTTGAATAATCATATGAAATAACATTTACTTTAAGAGTAACAAACATATCTATTAAAAATGGGAAAAATGAACCTAAATCTTTAATAGTATTATGACAGAATAAAATAGTGTCTTTATTTGTTAATTTTTCATGTTGTAAATAAAGACAACATATAAAATTTGAATTATTATCATTTTTTAAAATATATGAATTTAATTTTAGATCTGGAATCATTTTATCTTTAAAGTATTTGTAATTAAATTTTACTTTTGTTTCAATTGAACCAAATTGTTGAGTAAAAAAATTAATATTATATTGTTCATATAAACAGTTTGAATGATTTAATGTAATTCCATTATCAAATGAAATTGAATAAAAATCATTGTTAGGAGGATTAATTTTTAAATATTCTTGAATTAATGGAGTTTTACTATTTTTCTCAGGTGTACATCCCATTTTTAATTATAAATTTACTCAAATCTTTTAAAAAATAATTTAATTTAAATAATATTTAATATATTATTAAAATTAATAATAATAATTAATATTTTTTAATATTTTTTGTTTAAAATTATTATTGATAATTGTTAATAATAAATAAATATTATTTAAAAAATATCAATAAATATATATATTATTGTTTATT
>JAJMZS010003682.1:0-10097 GCA_023807205.1 Isotricha prostoma | reverse complement strand
TTATTTTCTAAATATCTATTTATTTTCCATCCTTCTTCTAATAAATATTTTGTATCTCTTATTTCTATTGATATATAATTTAAAATATTTTCTATTTTTCTATTAAAAAATATTGTATTATTAGAATTTAAAAATGAATCAATTTCTTCATTTTTATTATTTGAATTAATTGAAAAATTCTCAATAATTTGTTTTTCATTTTTTTTTTTAATAGGTTTAATATTTAAATCTTCATTATATACAAATTCTAATTTTATATTTTTTTTATTTAATTCTAAATCTATAATTTTATTTTCTAATTCTAATTTTTTCTTTTCTAAAATATTATTTTTATTTTCTAATTCCTTAATATTATTTTTTAATATTAAAATATCTTCTTTATTTATATCATCAATTTTTTTTTCATTTAATTTACTCTTTTTTTCATCATCTTTATTTTGTATATCTAAATTTTCTTTTAATTTTTTATTTTTTTTTTCTAATTTTTTTATTTTATTTTCTAATTCTTTATTTTTATTTTTTAAATCATTCAATCCTTTTATTTTATTTTCTAATTCTTTATTTTTATTTTCTAAATCATTCAATCCTTTTATTTTATTTTCTAATTCTTTATTTTTATTTTCTAAATTTTCTTTTTCTTTTTTTAATTTTTCATTATTTATTTTTAATGATTCTTTATTTATAGAAAAGTCTTTAATTTTAAATTCTTTAATTGATGAATGAATTGATTCATATTTTTCAAAAATTTTTTGTTTTTTTAAATTTACATCAATACTTTCAAATTCATTTTCTATTTTATTTATACCTATTTCTTTAAGTATTTCTTCATTTTTTTTATTAATTTCATTTAAAAAATTATTATATTGTTCTATATCACTTTTTAATTCATCTAATTCTTTTGTTTTTTCATTTAATTGTATAGTTTTATCTTTTAATGAATTAAAATATTTTCTTAATTCTTCTTTTTTATTATCATTTTTTTTTTTTAATTGTGTAATTGAATGTTCGTCTTTTTTGTGTTGATCTTTCAAAACTGAATTTTTATTCTTATATTTTTGTATTTTTTTATCTAATTGATTATTTTCATTTTCTAAATTTTGTTTTTCATTAACCAATGAATTATAATTTTTTTGAATATTTATAATATTATTTTCTAACTCATTAATTTTATTATTGTTTTTATTGTTTATATTTTTTTCTGATGTTATTTGTTCATTTTCTTTTTGTTGAAGATTATTTATATGATTTTTTATTTCATTTCCTTTTTCATTAATATTTTTTTTAATTTCCTCATTTTCTTTTTTTAGATTATATATTTCTATTTCCAATGACTCAGTATATTTAATATTTTGATTAAATGCATTATTAATTTCTTTTAGATCTTTTAAAATATCTTTTTTCATCTTTTTTTTATTTATATTTCGTATTCATTAACTATATTTAAGAATTATTGTTTTATTTATTAAAAACAAAATTTTATAGTTAAATATATATGATTTCATTAATAAATTTGTATAAAATTTTTTAAAAATAAATAATAACAGTAATAATAATTTAATTATTAAATTTATTCTTTAAAATCAATTTCATAATAATTATCCCAACATTTCCCTGTGAGAATAAATGTTTTATTTAAATTATCAAAAGTAATTCCATTTAAAACATCCCCTTCATTTAATCTTGATGAAGTTAATTTTCCTGTTTCTAATTCATAATTAATTAAAGGTTTCATTGAATAATAATTTTCAATATTACCATTTGTACTATTAATTTTAAAAATTTCATCATCATAATATCGATTAGCCCAAATATAATTATTTACAAAAACTAAATCATTTATATTATCTACATCGATTTTTTCATATTTTACATTTAAAATACTTTTAATTTCTAATACATTATTTTTTAATTCTATAATAAATATTTTATTTGTCCCATTACTTACATAATATTCAGAATTTAATCCTATACAAAAACCCCATCCTTCTTTTATTTCTTTTGGTAATTCAATTATTTTTTCAAAAATTAAATCATTATTCATATTATTATATACTATTATTTCATTTTCTTTCCATGTTAATTGATATAATTTATCATTTTTTTCATTTAATGTTATTCCCTCACCAAAATATTTTTTATCTAATAATATTTTTTTTATTATTTCTTGACTCGGCCAATGCATTTTTGTTAATGATGATTTTTCATATAATCCTCCACTTTCATATAAATATAAATTATTATTTTCATTATTTAATATTAATCCTTGGGTATATACTGTTTCATTTTTTCTTGGATATATATTTTTTATTTTATATCCATTTTTTATAGATTCTTCTTTTAATTTTTCTTGTGATTTTTCAATATTTATTTTATTTATGTTTTCCATTCTTTAAAACTTAAATATTTTAAATAAATTAATTATTAATATAATTTAAATTATAAATGAAAACCTTCTATAAAAAATAAAACATATCTGATTAAATGATAATGAATATTTGAAAAATTGTTTAAATATCTAAAAAAATTCAAATTTATCTTTAAACAAAGTTACAAAAGAAAAATATCATATTTTAAAATTATTTATATTTATCATTGAATATTTAAAATTATTATAATTTTAATAATATTAAATATAATGAATACAGTTTATTATAATATGTTAAAATATTCCTAAAATATAAACCTTAAAAGGATTATTATTATATTGTTTTTTTAATAAATAATAAAAAAAATGCCCCTTTTTAAAAAAAATTTTTCTCCCCTATAAAAATTATCAAATATTATAATAAAATGAAAAAAATAAAAAAATCATCCGTAATATAACTTTATAAAGAAAATAATAAAATACATAACTTGAAAAAAGATTTTAACATCGGGTTACCTTTTATAAAATATTTTTAATGTAATTTATAATATTTTATAAAAAGTAAAAAAAACATCAAATAAGTTCAAAAAAAAATGAAACATTCAAAACAATTTCAATATTATATATACTTTTATTAATTTTTTCATTTAATTTTTTTGTATGACAACCCAAAATCCATTAGAACAAAGGAATGATTTTAAAGGATTATATTTTTATTATTATTTACCTAATTTCAATATAAATGAAAGAAAAAAACTATCTGAATTGATTTTCAAAAATTTAGGAGTAAAGTTTTTTATAATAAAGAAATAGACAATAACGTTCTCTTTACAAGATGATTATTGGGTTATTATTGAAAAATTTGCATCTTTAAAAGAAAATAATTTCAAAGAAGAAATTTTAAACAATGGTGGAATAGTATTGTATTACAATAATAAACGTTACTTCAAGACTATAAAAAATCATCCTAATAAAATTTTTAATTGCATATTTTATGAAGGTAATTATTAATAAAAATAATATATTTAATATTTTTATTTAACAAATAGACTTCAAAAAATTACTTATTCAATTTGAGTCACAAAAAAAAAATTTAGAAATATTATTTAATTATGGTTTACCTAGAAAAATAGATACACATTCCTTAATTTCATTTTATATTCCAAATGATTCAAATCAAGAAAAACTTTTATTTTATAATGAATTTGGTAAAAATAAAAATAATGAAATTGACATTCCAATATATAGAAAAGATATTAAAGAAGGATTTTCTATTTTTTGTACTTTAAATGAATTAGAAATTATAAATAATTTTGTTGATGAAGATGATAGTTCAAGTATTAATACTTTGAATAATATGTTTTCTGAAATCGAACCAATTGGGAGATATTGTGAATTATGTCATAAAAAATTTTTAAGTTATTCTATTCATGTTAATTCTGATGAACATATTGAAAATATGAAAAATGAAACAAAACAATTTGAAAAAATTGATTTTACTTTTAAAAGAATTAAATTATTTAATAATAATGAAGATAATAAAAGTAAAGATGGTTCTTTTTTTATTTATCAAAATTTGAATTCAAATATTTCTACTTATGATTCTATTCAAGGATTTGAAAAAAATAATTCTTGGGATAAATATGATGATTCACAAGTAATTATTGAAAATAAATTTTTGAAAAAGAAAAAAAAACATAATAAATATACTATCAAAATTCCCAATATTAATTATATGAAAGATGAAAAGAAGAATAAATTTATATAAATTATATATTATTAATTAATTATTGTAATTTTATTTAACTTATTATATATAATTTTTTAAAAAATTATAATATATTTTTAATAGATATATTCTTTGGCATTGTTATAACAATTTGATTTCTTCCATATTTAAATTCACTAGAAATTATATTTTCATTCATTTTAAAAATTTGATATTTATCATATTTTCCATAATTAAAACTCCAAATTACAACTAATTTTCCAATTGAACAAATAATATCATTTTCATTTTCATTATTTATATTAAATTTTCCATTATTATATTTAATTCCATTTAAATTATATTTTTTTATATCAGAATCCCTTAATTTTAAATAAATCACTGGATTTCTATTTTCATATGAAACTCTTTTATAAAAACCATTTAATTTATTTTTCCCAATTGTGTTAAAAACAATTAATTGAAAATCACAAGTACAAACAATAAAATTTCCATTATTTGAAATATCAATATTTTTAATATAATCACCATTTAAAGAATATAAATTTAAAGCTTTCCCAATTTTATTATATAATCTGATTTCACCTTTTTCAGTTGAAATAGCAAATTCATTATTAATTCCAGAAGATATTGAATTCATATGATAATTCATTTCATATTTTTTTTCTTCTATAATATTTCCTTCATCACAATTAAATAAAAACATTGAATTTGAAGTTATTCCATATATTAAATTACTATCAATTTTTTGATCAAATTTTTTAAATAAACATATTGTATTTATTTGGTTTTTATGATTTATTTTCCATTCATTAACTATTTTATTTTTATTTAAATCATATTGAGTTATTGTATTTGGATTATTGTAATCTAAAATTAATAAATTTGTTTCTTGTTTGAAAAAATTCATTTGTTTAATATTAATTTCATTTCCTAAAGTATTTGATATTGGAATTAATGATTTTATTTGAGATAAATCATTTTCATCTGATTGAAATATACTTATTCTATTAGTTTCACCTACTGAATATATTTGATTATATGTATAATTTTGAACTGAAATTTTAATTCTATCTTCTGTAATGAAATTTGAATTTTCTACATCATCATTTTCAAAACTTTTATTTATTTCATTATTTATATTAAATTGTTCATTTGAAATAGATAAAAATGATGGTTTTTTTTCATAAAACATATATGAAAAATTATTTATTTCATTTTCTAGTTCTTCTTCTTCTTCTTTATTTTCATAATTTTCCATAAAGTTTGAATAATTTCTAAGTAATTGGGTTATTTTTTTCGGTTCAAAAATTGAAAATTCATTTTTAGATTTAAATGAATTATTAATAGTATTTTCATTATTATTATTAGGGAAGATTTTACTGTTCATAGAATCAGTATTAATAGTATTATTTTCTTTTTCATTTAAAATATTTATATAATTTTTATTATTCTCTTCATTTTTGTTATTAAAATTTTTATTGTTGCAAATATTATCTTTATTTAACAAATTTTTTTCTTTATTATTAATTTTAATATTACCATTATGAGTATTATTATAAGAATTGTTAATTATATTATTATCATTGTTAGAAAAATTTTCATTATTTCTTTTATTATTATTTATAATATTTTTTTTATTAGTTAAATTTTTATTGTTATTATTAGAAATATCAAACTTATTATAATTAAATACATTATCTTCATTATTAATAATATCATTATTTTTTTTTGTACTATTTTCTTTATTATTTCCTGGTGAGATATTTAAATTTTGTTCCTTATTAAATCTTGAAATAAAATTTTCATAATAATAATTATCTAAAAATACAAAAACAAAATTTTCACAATTTGCTTCAAAATAAATTTCTAAATTTCCAATTATAATACTATTAGGAATTTTAGGAATTATTTCAAAAATTGGTTCTTTATCAAAAACTTGTTTTAATAAAATAATTCCTCTCAAAGTTTCTATTGAAAGAATATAAACATCATTAATTAAATTAAAAGAATATAAATTAATAGTTGTTATATAATTAATAGGGAAACAATTTATTAATTTTAAATCAATACAAAAATAAATTTTTCCTTCACCAGAAAAAATTTTTTTTGTTTGATTTGGATTAATAACATTTTCAACTCTAGTAACGTTTTTTGAAAATTTAAGCATTTTATTTTCCAATTCTTTTTCATTTATTTTATTTAAATAATCTTTTAAAAATTGTTGTAAATTTTCAATTTGACCAAAATTAGGAAAATATTCTTTTATTTTATTTTCTGGAATTTCTTTATTTAATTTAATTGTAATTTTTTCTTCATATAAAATAATATATTTAATAATATTATTAATGAAAATATTTTCTTTTTGATTGATTTCATCAATTAATATTTTTGCTAAGTATAAAATATTTTTATTTTTCCATAAAATATATTTACAATAATTATATATAAATTGACAAAGATTTAATTTTTTTGATATTTGAAATTCTATTTCTAACCAATTTTTTTCTACTTCTTCATCATCTCCAGGATAATCTTCATTTTTTAATTTGAGATTATATTCATTTTTTTCTTTATTTTCTTCTTTTAAATATAATTGACATTCTTCAGAAATACAAATTATTTCTAAATTTGAGTTAATTTTATATAATTGAGTTAATAATATTAATTCATTATTTTTCTTCATTTATTGTTTTTTTATCTATAAATTATTTATTATATAATTTTTATTTTAATTACTCTAATATAAATAATAATATTGAAAAAATAATTTTAAAATTTTGCTTCAACTTCACCATTTAAAACAAAATCTCTTGCATTTTCTCCAATAAAAACTTTAAATGTACCATTTTTAGGTCTTTCAAAATCTTTCTTTTCTAAATTATAATAAGATAAATCATGAGGTTCAATATTAATTTCCATATTATACGTTTCATTAACTAACAAAAATTTCTTTTCAAAACCTTTAAAAACTCTAACAGGATAATTTTTAACTTCTTCAGGAAATCCTAAAAATACCATTCCAACAACACTAGCATTATAATTACCAATATTTTGGACATTAAACTTAACAATTAATCCATTTTCCTTCATTTCCAAATTTAAATTACTAAAATTAAATTTACTATAACTCAATCCAAATCCAAATGGATAAATTGGTGTAATATTTTTTAAATCAAACCATCTTTGACCAATAAAAATACTTTCATTATAATCATATTGTCTTTCAAAATTACCATAATTTAAATTATTATAACTAATATTAAAATCAATATCAGTTGGATAATCTTTCCTTTTACCCCAAACATAAGTTAAATGTCCTGAAGGTGAATATTCACCGAATAAAATATCAACTAAAGCATTACCACTTTCAGCACCAGGAAATCCTGCAAAAATTATACCTTTTACTTTATCTTTCCATGGTAAATTTATTACTGATGGTGCATTAATTACTACTATTATATTATTTGTTATTTCTGTTATATTTTCTACTAATTCATTTCCTTTATGCCATGCATCAAGATGATATCTATCACCTAATGAATCTTCTAATTTTATATAATCTTCACCTGAATCAGAATTTAGGAAAATTATTGATAAATTGGATTCATGTGCTATTTCCTTTGCTTTTTCTATGTCTTCTATTCCATTTATTAATTTTGTTGATGAAGTTATTGTTATGTTTAATTCTTTTGCTTTTGATGTTATTGCTGTTAAAGGATCTGATATATAATTAAAGGATGTTGTTCCTGAACCATATCCTAATGCCATATTACCTTGGAAAAATTTATTTGTTGAGTTTAAACATGAACAGTCTGCTATTGGTAAACATTCTGCATTAATAGCATCATTACCTATTATCGATATTGATTCTATATTTTTATTTATTGGTAATATATTATCTTCATTTTGTAATAATATAATACTATCTCTAGCAACTTTTCTATTTAATTTTATTGTTGTTTCATTTTGAGTATCTTTATTAATATCAACTGAAGGATATATATTATTACCATCAGAAATTTGATTTAACTTATACATTGTAGCAATAATCCTAACAGTTGCATCATCAATTCTTTCTTTACTAACTTTATTTTCATTAACCCAATTTTCCATATCAGACCAATAACTCTCTTTTTTTCCTTTACATCCAGGACCAGGATTTCTTCCTCCAGGCATATTCATATCTACTCCACTATTAAAAGTACTTTCATTGTTCTTTGTAATAGCCCACCAATCAGTCATAACAAAACCTTTAAATCCAATTTTATCCTTAAGTATTTCTTGAATAATCCTTTTATTTTCAGTAACAAAAGTTCCATTAATAGCATTATAACTTTCCATAACAGCACCAACATCACCTTTAACAACAGCTTTATAAAAAGGTTCAAGATAAATTTCCCAAAGAGCTTGTTCTGGTATATTAGAAGAAGAATTTTTTCTATTAGTTTCCTGATCATTTCCAACAAAATGTTTAGCAGTAGCAATAACACCTTGACTTTGAATACCTTTAATAATTAATGCCCCTACTTCTCCAGAAAGGAAAGGATCTTCACCATAACTTTCCCAAACACGACCAGCAATAGGCATTCTCATAATATTTAAACAAGGACCTAACATTATATTAATTCCCTTTTCATAAAATTCTCTTCCTTGTAATTTACCAACTAAAAATATTAATTCTTTATCAAAAGTAGATGCAGTATTAATAGAAGATTGCCATGAAGTAGTTTTATTACTAAAACGAACACCTGCTGGACCATCTTGAAGGCAAATTCCTTTAAAATTTTGTGAACTTATTTCATCAATTGAACCACAACATTTACCTAACATATTCTCTGTTCCATAAAGAAGAGATATTTTTTCTGTAAGGTTAAATTTAGATAAATAGTTTTTTGCTTTTTTATATGCTTCTTCCCATTCTATTGGAATTGGTGATGGTGGAGTTGGAGAAGATTTTTTTAAAAATATAAAAAGAATTACTCCTATTATTATTATTAATATTGCTATTATTGGTATTAGGACTTTTGGTTTAAAGATTTTAGGTTTTTTTTTATCATTATCTATAAATTCTTCGTCTAAACTTGACATTTTTTTATTTTTTTTTTTTAATTTTTAATTTGTTAAATTCTTATTTTTTATTTTATATTATTTAGGATTAAATTTTTTAGTTTGGTATTAAAAAAAAATGTTATTTAATTTGATTATAATTTATATTCATATATATTTAATCCATTTAATTCATAATTTTCATATAACATCGGTAAATTACCATTTAAAACATTCTTTGGTATTTTAATTGTAAAATCTATTTCATTTTCAGGTGGTCTGTTGTATGCAATAATTTGATTAATATTTTCATTTTGTCTTGTTGCTTTAATTTCAAAATTGATAGTATTTCCTAAATCAATTTCTTTTATTTTTTTATTCACAAACCCTGCTAAATTAATTTGAAGAATTAATTTATTATTTTTTATATAACATATATAATTTGGAATAGGATGTTTAAAATTAAACCATGAAATATTGTTGTTAAATAAAAGATTTTGAATTTGATTATTCGATTTCATTTTAATATAATTATTTGAAATTTCAAATTTTGAATTATTTCCAAAAATGACAGTAACTATTTTATTAAATGAATTATATATCATTTGATCAAAATCAATTAAAGTTATTGGTAAACGAGTAGTAATATGTTCATATATTTTTTTTATAACTTCATCTTCATTTTTATATGATTTAGGAACAAAATGAATAATTTCAAATTTTTTTATATCTAATTTTTCACTAAATATAATATTATCTTTATTATAATAATTATTTTTTGGAAAATTATTTTTAATATATTCATTATATTCATTATCTGATTTTATTTTTAAATTATTATGAATTATATATAAATATTTAATTTCTGGAATTTCTTTATAATTTTCATATAATATTCTTTTTAATTTTCCTATTCTTTTTTTTATATTTAAATTAAATGAATCAATTATCATT
>JAJMZS010003681.1:0-10102 GCA_023807205.1 Isotricha prostoma | reverse complement strand
AAATTATTATATACTTTTTACAAAGTTAATAATAATTTCAATTTTAAATTTAAATTCAATTTTACAATTATTATTTTTTTATATCCTTAATATTTTAATGATATAAATTCAATTTCATTTATGTAAATTTATATTATTTAAGTTGATTTAGTTATTTATTAATATATCAATTCATAATATTTAAAAAAACTACATTTTTTTATATAAATATTTTCTTTCACTAATTATTTTTTAATCACATTTTATTTTTAAAAAATTATAAAAATAAATAAAAAAATGTATTGTTCTATAATAAAAAAACCAAATTCACAAATGAAGAAAAATTACTAAAATTATCATCAAATATATCAAAAGAATTATTAGCAATAGGAGGAACATAAGGATTTGAACAAATACTTTCATATCCAACAAAAAAAGAGCAAATATCATTAAAAGATTCACTTAAATTTAGTTACATAGATTTTAGTCAAAAATTAATATATCACAAATCAAATGTTTCAATAATATTATGGAATGAAAAAAAAGAAAAATTAACAACATGTGATGAAAATGGAATAATAGTAATTTGGTATTTGAATAATGAAAAATGGGAAACTCAAATGATAAATAATAGAAAAAAAAGTATAGTAAGGATATTAAAGTGGATAAACAAGGAAATTTTATTTGTTTTTTATATTTAGATGGTCACGCAATTTTAGGAAGTGTTGAAGCAGAAAGAAATGGGGTGAAGATTTTAATAACACAATATATTTAATTACATTTCATAATAATGAAAAAAATATTTTATTTTCTTGTGAAAATAATGACATTTTAATAGTTTCTTTAAATGGAACTCAAATTGGGAAAATTGAATTAAAAAATAATTTAATTTATATTAAAATTGTTTCTTTAAGATTTTGGGATGGATTTTTTTTGATAATGATAATATTGAAATTCATAAAAATGAAAATGATGAAGATGATTTGAGAAAAAATTTAATTGTTTCTTTATAAAATTCTTATATTTTATTTTATAATAATGAAAATGATAAAAATTATAAAAAAATTAAAGTTGAATATTTGGAAACAATAATTAAATTTGAATGGTCAAATACAGGTGATTTAATTGCAATTTGTGGCAATTTAATAAATGATGATAAAAAAATGGGAATTTGTTTTTATAATAATCAATATGAATGTATTTATTTTTTATTATGTCCAGAAATAATTTATAATTTTAATTTTTATTCAAGTAAAATATTTTTATTATCAGAAACTGCAGTTTATTTTGGTTTATTTAAATCAATTTTTAAATGATGTTATTTAAATGATACTTTAATTTATGCAATTTTAACAGAAATAGATTATTATACACTAATTTTTTGGAATACAGAATTAAATGAATATAAATATGTAAGAAATATGATTGGAATTTATTCTTTAATTTTCTTTGTTTAATTACTTCTAAAAATGAAGATAATAAATATCTTTTAATATTATGTAATTCAATTGGTTATGCAATTGATAATAAAATTGTTAATATTGAACCAATTTTTTATAATTTAAGTGATACTCATATTGTAATTCCTAATGAAAATTATGTTTATTTATGACAATTTAGAGAATTTGAAAAAAGAGATAATGAAGGGAATGAATATAATAATTCTCCTTTAATTTTATTAAATAAAGATAATCAAAAAGAAATATGTTTTTATATTGATGATATACCAAATTTAAATATGGAATATGATTTAGATAATTTTAAAATGAATAAAATTTCAAAAGATAAAATTTCTGCTTTGACTTTATCAAATGATTTTTTATTTATTGTTTGTGAAAGTGGAAAAGGAATGAAATATAATTTATTATCATTAAGTTCAATTGATAAATATAATTTTGATGATATTATAAATTTAATTGGAATGAGTTTAACTTCAAAATATTTATGGACAATAAATGAAAAAATATTTTAAATATAAAAAAGATGATAAACAATATAAAGTAGAAAAAATAAATTATGAAAAAAAAGATGTTTGGGCGATTCAATGGGAAAAAATAAAAGCAAATGAAAAAAAGAAGAGCATTTATCATTTGTATATTTTGAAAAAAAACAATTAAATATAATAAACAATTTAATTACAGAAGATATAAAAATAATAGATTTATATTTAGCACATTATTCAAATATGATAATAACTTTAGTAAGATTAGAAGAATTAATGAAAAAAAATTGGGAAAAAAAACACAATGTAAATGATATAATAATAAAATTAGAACATAACTTTTTAAAAAATTTAACGAAATAATAAACGATAATGACGTTTCATTAACACAAATATTAAAATATGTACAAGAAAATCCAAGTGATAAATTATGGAAAGAATTAGCAAAACATTCATTAGATAAATTAAATTTTGATATAGCAGAAAAATGTTTTATTCAAACAAATGATTATAATGGAATACAATTAATAAAAAATGAAAAAATATAGATGATGATAATTTAAAAAAAGCAGAAATTGAAGCTCAAGCAGAAAAAATATTAAAAGAAAGTAAAAGAGATGATTTAATTGTAGATATGAATATGAAACTTGATAAATGGGATAAAGTAAATGATGTAATGAAAGAAAATGGAATAAATGAAGATGATGAAAATATGAAAATTTCATTATCAAATCAAGCAAATAAATTTTTTGAAAATAAAGATTATGATAAAGCAGAAGAATATTATAAAAAAGCAGGAAATAAAAAAGGTTTAATTAATGTATATTTTGCTAAAGAAGATTATGAAAAAGCAGGTGAGATTATAAAAGAATCCGAAGATGGAGATGAAAATTTAGATGAAATTGGAGATAAATTTATTACTTTATGTCTATTAGATGAAGCAGTAGAATGTTATATTAAAAATAATAATATTAAAAAAGCTATTAATACTTGTTTTACTTTAAATCATTGGGATAAACCAATGGAAATTGCAGAAAAATATAATTATTATGAAATTAATGATTTGTTTAAAAATTTTAGTGATGATTTATTAAAAAAAGGAAAAAAAATGGATTTAATTGATTTTTTTTTATTTGATGAAACAATAATGAGAGATAATAATACTTTAGAAGAATTAACAATTCAATTTCATTTTTATAATATTTCAAATTTATTTAATTTAATATCTTTTAATTTGAGATATTTATTGTTAGGTGATTTAGATATTGAATCTTTTAATTGTTTTTTTAAATCATATTCAAATAAAGAATTTATTTCAAATTCAAATTTAATATCATTTAAATTAGGATTAAATATGATATTAATTCTTTATTTAATTATTGAAAAAACTTTAAAAGATTTTATTTTAAATTCATTATAAAAAATTAATTGAATTACATAACTTAATGTATTATTAAGATAAAACTAAAAATATATGTATTCAAATTTCAAATTCTTCAAATGAAAATAATAATAATGTTTTAATTGAATTAAGTTATAGAATTCAAAAAATTTTATATAATATTGGATATGCTTTTAATAAAAATCCTTTAAAAGTAATAAATAAAAAAAAAAATTAGAAATATAATTAAACAATTTTTTCAAATTCCAAGAAACAGAAAAATAATTTATTGTCATGATAAGGGGGATACTTATTAATATTGTGTATTTATAAATTATATATAATAAAATTATTAAAATTAGTATTATTATTTTTAAATAAATAAATTTATTAAAAAATTCTTGTAAAAAATTAACTTTTCTTTTATTTATATTTCCTTATGATAATTCATTTTATTTTTATATAAAAGTAAAAATAATCTAATTTATTGAATTAAAAAAATGTAAAGTTTTGATTATATTTCTATTTAGAACATAATTTAAATCTAATAAAAAGTAATATATAAAATTAATTTTTCACAATTTAAAATTTTTTTGAATGATAAAGAATTTGATAGGAAATTTATCTTTAATTACTAAAGATAATTGAAAAAAAAATAAAATAAATTAAAATAAAAAAAAAAATATTTTTTTCAAATAATTATTTCAAAAAAAATTTCTGTAAAATTATATACTAAAAAAAAGTTAATATTATATTTCCAATATTATTATTTCATAAATTATTAATTCACAATTAGAAAAAAAATTTGAAAAGATTTATATAAAACTAAAAATGTCAACAATAAAATTCATTTTAATAGGATACAGTGGAGTAGGTAAAACATGTTTAATAAACCAATATTCAAAACAAGAATTTACAGAAGAACACGTAACAACAATAACAGCAGGAGGAGATAAAACATTTAAAGATGTAAATGTAGGAAATAAAACAGTAAAATTAGAAATATGGGATACAGCAGGACAAGAACAATATAAAGCAGTTAATAAAATATTTATGAATAAAGCAAAAATTGCAGCAATAATTTATGATATGACTAATCAAGAAACTTTTGATAATATAAAAAATTGGTATGATGATATAAAAGAGAAAAACAATACTATTGAAATGATTGGTATTATTGCTAATAAAAGTGATTTATATGAAGAACAATTAGTTAGTAAAGAAGAAGATGAAAAGTATGCTAAAAGTATTAATGGTTTATTTTATGAAACTTCTGATATGGATTATGAAAGTGTTTCTTATGCTTTTGAAGATTTAACTAAAAAATATGTTGAATATATTTTTTATGAAGAAGAAAGTCAATAATAAAAGAAAATAATGAAATAATGAAAAATAATAGAGATGAATATAATGGAAATAGAAAAAAGATTTAAAAGAAGATATAGGAGTAATGGAATATAAAAATGGAAATAAATATGAAGGTAATTTTAAAAATGATTTAAAAGAAGGAAAAGGTATAATGAAATATAATAATGGAGATATATATGATGGAGATTGGAAAAATGATTTAAAAGAAGGGAAAGGAATAATGAAATATAATAATGGAGATATATATGATGGAGATTGGTTAAATGATAAAATAGAAGGAGAAGGAAAAATGGAATATAATAATGGAGATATATAATGGAAATTGGATAAATAATAAAAGAGAAGGGAATGGAATAATGAAATATAATAATGAAGATGATTATGTTGGAAATTTGAAAAATGATAAAAAAGAAGGTAAAGGAAAAATGAAATATTTATTTAGGAAAATTAATGCTTTAATTTTGTGATTTAAATAAAAATATAAAGATTAATATAGAAGTAAAGAATAATAATTAAATAAATTACTTAAAGTAAATAGAGAAGTTAAAATTTTTTTAATATAAATTTTAAATTTAAAAATTATTCAAAGAATAGATAATTTAAAACCTATTTAGTGATTATTTATATATTTTACGCACTATTTAGTGATTATTTATATATTTTACACACTATTTAGTGGTTATTGCTATATTTTACGTTCTATTTAGTGGTTATTGCTATATTTTACGTACTATTTAGTGGTTATTGCTATATTTTACACACTATTTAGTGATTATTTATATATTTTATACCTATTTATTTATTATTTATATATTTTACGCACTATTTATTTATTATTTATATATTTTACTAACTATTTAGTGATTATTTATATATTTTACAAACTATTTATTTATTATTTATATATTTTACATACTATTTAGTGATTATTTATATATTTTACCCACTATTTATTTATTATTTATATATTATACTCTGCTTTTGATACATTACTACCCATTTTTTTAATTTAATATATTTATTATAGATATCTTAATTTTTAATGAATTTTTTAAACTATAAAAATATATAATTTTATTATCATTATTTTAAATAATATTTAATATCATTCTAACCCTAAATTTAAATCATTATATTTTTTAAAAAGATTTTTAAAATCAATTGTTTGAAACTTTAAATTAATATTTTAATTTATTCAAAAACAAAAGGTTTAAATGATTTTTTCATTAAAATTATTTTTTGTTTTTATTCTATTGCTTTTGAAGATTTAACTAAAAATATGTTGAATATATTTTTTATGAAGAAGAAAGTCAATAAGAAAAGAAAATAATGAAATAATGAAAAATAATTGAGATGAATATAATGGAAATAGAAAAAAGATTTAAAAGAAGATATAGGAGTAATGGAATTTAAAAATCTAAAATAAGTTGAAACTTTAGAATCTCAAATTATATATAATTTATGCATTTAATTTATATTAAAATATTTAATAAAAAAATATAAAATTTTATTTTTCATAATTTTAATTTTGAAATTAATTTTAATAATGATACAGAAGGAGAATATAAAAATAATACAAAAATAAAAACAAATAAATGGTATAAAGAAACAATGAACAAAATTAATATTTAGAAAGATATATTTTAAAATATTTAAATGATCCAATCAATAAAGTTTGGTTTAGAATAGATTATAGCTATCAAATAGATGTTCCTTGGAATGATTCTGATTATTTTCCAGTTTTGAAAAAATTTTCTTTATAATTCTTATTTTTTATTTAATAAAATGATTTATTTGTTATTGCAAAACAATCAGATGAAAATTCTGATTCTTATTTTATTGCAAATTATACTACTTATATGTCTATTAATGGAATTATGAAATATATTTTACCTATATTAATTAGTTTTATTCCTCTTTTATTAGAAGATTATCTTAATTATAGTAATAAATTGTTTAATAATTTTAAAGGTCTTATTATTATTTATGTTGTTTTTGATGTTGTTCTTTTTATTGAAATGGGAATTATTACGATTTTAACTATTTCACAATTAAATTTTGGAATAACAAAAGTAACAAAAATTAGTCAAGATAATGCTGAAAATATGATTTTAAATCAAAAAATTTTTAAAGAAGCATTAAATCAAAAAGAATAAACTTTTTTCTATGTTAACTTGTGGAAAGTATCTTTATAAACAAAAAAGTGAAAGTGATAATCTCAAAACCAGTATTGTAAAATAAATTAATATAACAAAATAAAAAAAAATCATTTATCTTATAAACTTTTGCAAATTACTTATAATAATATTAATATAAATAAAATTTCATTTTCTCTTGATAGACAAAATATAAATAAAATTATGCCTCAGACATTTATTTCTATTTATTTTATTATTAATCTTGTTTTGATTGTTTTTTTTATATTTATGTTTTATTGTAATTAATATTTTCTAATTCAAATTTATTAAAGTCTCATACATAGGTTTTAGAAAAAATTCTATAACTACAACATATTGATTCCAAATGAAATATTATTTTGCAAATTATTCAAGTATATTTTCATTAGATTTAGATAATATAGTAAATGATCTTTATCTTCATGTTTATATTATACCCTTCCTCATTTTAAAGAATTTAATTTTTTGTATTATAATGCTTTTTTATTTGATGCTTGATTAGCTTTATATGATTATTCAAGTGAGAATTATACTGATTGTTTTAATAATTCTATCATACATTTAACTAATAATACAGATAGCTAAACAAGCATCAAATCAAAAGGCATTACAATAAAAAAAATAAAATTCTTTAAAATGAGGAAGGGTATCATGCTTTAAGAAACTTAATTATTAATAAAATAAATAATTTAATGTATAGTTATGATTATTTAAAAAAATCATGTGACAATTTTAATAGTTATGTTATGTTTACCAGAGTTTAATATAATGAAATTAATTGATTTTTTTCTAAATTTTATATTGATGTATACCATAGATTTAATAATAATATTATTACTCTTTTCATAAAAAATTTAATGATATTAAATTCTATACAAATTTATTACTTATTTCATTAGTTATTTGGTCAGGATCAAATATCTTTTATCAATATTTTATTTATATTATATTTTCAAAATATGATTAAAATATCAATTCATTTTATTCAAATGGTTCCAAGTGCTTTTATTTTTAATACATCTGACCTAGAAAATTGGTTAGAAAAAGCAGATACAGGATAAAAAGTTTCATATTAATATAAAATATGTAAATAATTCACTAATATTTTCTATATGATATTAAATAAAAAATATAAAATTATTTTTCAAAATAGACTTTATATTTATTATATTTATTTAAAATTTAAGATATAAAAATTAAATATTATTGAATTAAGATTGAAGAGCTTTACCAATAATTTCATATTTTAATTCACTAATTTCAATTAATATTCCTCTTGTTGCAAAAATTCCTGCATAAATAAACTTATTATCAATAATACTTAAATTAAAATCTACATAATTTTTTTATATTTATTTTTATTAAATATTAATTTACTATCAATACTTTATCCCTTTCTAATAATTTCAATATAAATGGTATCATCTTCATTATATTTTTCATTTTTTATTTCACCATCATATTTTAATCCATTTTTTTCATCCCTTGAAAATAATATATTTAATTTTGAATAATTTTAAATATTCCAGAAGAAATAAAATTAGAATAAATTGGTAAATTTTTTTCAACATTATTAATATAATAATCATCTCTTATCATTAAACCAAAACCTTCTTCATCTAAACCTTTTGTTTCCAATATTTTCCCTTTACAAGATATTATAAAATTATTTGTAATATCACTTTTTATAAAAATAAAAGGAAAGGCACCATTTATTATATGAATATGGCCATTATATCATTTTTCTCACTAACAATATATTTATTTTCTTCTTTCTCATATGCAAATAAAGTATTATCATTTATATTAATAATTTCTGAAAATTCACCAAAAACTAAAACAATTTTCTTTTTTAACTTTAAAATATTTATATGATGGATTATAATTTTTTAAATTTGGTGGATTATAAATTTTAAACATATATTCTTCTTTTAGAATTATATCATTTACAATATTTGGTTCTTCAATTTTATCTTTTAAATATTTTATTAAACTAAATTTATTTTATTATTAATTGAGTAAAAATATATGAAAAATATTTAACTCCGTATATATTTAAATATGCTTTATCAAGAGTAAGTAAATCTGATTTAATTTTATTATTTTTTTTTTCCTTTAATAATTGCAAAATATAAATATAAACATGCTTTTTCAAAACCAATTATTTATAAATTATTTCACTTATTAAATCAATAGCAGGAATATTTATTTCTTTTCCTAATTCTATTATTGCTTCTTTATAATTTCCATTTTTAGTTTCATGAACAGAATTTGCTTTGTAAATATTATTTATTACTAATCTTGAAATTGGTGTTCATAAAATGATATTTGCTTCTTTTTCAATTGCATTTTTTATAAAATTCATATTTAAAGAATATTTAAATGATTTATTATCATTTAAAGGTAAAGATGTATTTGTAAATCTTTCAGGATCATAAAAAATTTTCATCATTATGACCAAAGGCAATTAATATATTCGCTTTTTAAAATATTATTTTTGAAAATTTGATATTCTGGTTCTTTTATAAATGAAGAACTACTTCTTCCAGGTTTAGTTAAATTTATTATTGAAATTGAAAAATAATTTTTTAATTGTGTTGCATAGCCATATCTTGGATAATAATAAGGATCTTTAATAATTGAAACTGTAAAATCTCTAATTATATATAATTTATTCATTTAAATGAAATTAAAATATATAATAAAAAAAATTTTATAAATATTTTTTATAATTTTAATTAGTTTTTAACATTTCTTCTATTTTATGCTCATATTGAATACTTTACAATTTTGATTTAAATTATAAAACATATCTTATAAATTGTAACAAAAATTTAAACTAAAATTCATAATATTTAAAAAAATTAAAGAAGTACAATCTGCAAAAATTTCATTTAGATCAGTTACATTACAAGTATTAAAAGAAGATAAATCTAATTCTTTTAAAGATATTCAATATTGAAACATTCCCATCATATGACATACATTTCTAGTATCAAAATTTGAGAAATCTACATAAATAAAATAAAAATTTTACTATTCAACTATTAAAATTTTAGATTTATTTTTTTAAAAATTTAACCATATTACATAAATTATATTGTTATATAAATTTATTTTGTAAAATTATATAAAATAATGAGTTAAATATAATTTACTTGAAATGAATTGTTAATTTTTTTATTAAATAAAAAAATACATTTTTCCAAAATAGAAAATATTTAAAAATTTTTTAATAATTAAATATGGGGATTG
>JAJMZS010003680.1:0-10124 GCA_023807205.1 Isotricha prostoma | reverse complement strand
TATCAAATTTAATAAGTAAAAAAATAAAATTTCTTATAAAATATACAGAATATAAGATTTTATTTTTAATATAAAAAATATATGAAATTAAAAAAAAATATAAGGATGGTTTAATAAAAAAATGATAAGAAAACCTAATTCTAAAATTATTGAATATGAAAAATTTGAAAAATAAACTTAAAAATTTTAAATAAAATATTGTACGTATAAAAATTTTTTGAAGGAAATTATAATTATAATATTTACTTTTCTCTTATTTTGATTTTTTTATTATAAAAATTGTTTATTAAAAAAAGCTAGCAGAAAAACTAATGTTTTCTGCAATCATCTAAATACTATGATAAAACTTCAAAAATAATAGATTATTTTTTATAATTTTAGATTAATTACTTTATTGATTTTTTAAATTTGTTCATTTTTTTTTTTGGTTTTTTTAGATATTTATTGTAATTAATCGCCTTTTTCTTTTTTTTAAATTTTAAATATAATATTGAAATTAATATAAATAATGTCTTACTT
This sequence comes from Isotricha prostoma, assembly GCA_023807205.1. Lineage (NCBI taxonomy): Eukaryota > Ciliophora > Litostomatea > Vestibuliferida > Isotrichidae > Isotricha > Isotricha prostoma. The sequence continues at coordinate 9,605 of JAJMZS010003680.1, read as the reverse complement.
TTTCTAATTAATTAAAATATATTTTTTTATTAATAATTAAATCCATATTTACATTATATATTTATTATTTAATAATATTTTAAAATACTCTTTTTATTTTATGAAAAAATCTTTAAGATTATTTCTCTTTATTTTTATCTTTTATTTTATTTTTCATTTTTGTCAAAAAAATATTTCTATTCACCTTAATCGCAAAATTTTTTTGATTATGAAAATTAGTTTTTTGACTCTCAGAATTAACTGTATTATAATTTTGAAAAAAAATTTTATTTTTATCTTCATCAATAGTATTATAAATTAGTTTATTACTATTTTCACTTATTTTTGTCGAATCATTTATAATATTTTTAAATGATTTTGATAAAAGATAATCTTGATTTATAGATTTATGTTTTTTGATTAAATTATTTGCCTTATTTCTCCCAATAGAATAACTTGAAGAAGTGAAATTAAATTTCATTTGATTATTATAATTTTTATATTTTATAATTCTTTCACTGATTAATTTTTCAATTGGAAAATTTATTTTTTTTACTTTTTCTCTTTCACTTTTACAGAATTTTTCATTTTTATTTTGAAAACTTTTTTTTCTTTCTGTAAATCCATTATTTTGTATATGAGCAAAATATTTATTATAAGAATTAGGTCTTTTTTCAGTTTTAACGTTTTTTATTTTATCTAAATTGGAATTTAATTTTTCTTTCATTTCTTTAAAATAATTAACTTCTTTTTTTTTTATTTTATATGAGTGAAAATTTTTATTTTGAGCAGATATTGTTGAAAATGATTTTAAATTTTTTTTAGTAGGACTTCTAGTTTTATCATTTATTGATTTTGTTTCTCCAAATGATGTTTTATTTTTAATAAGTGATTTAATTCTTACAACATTTTTTTTATAATTAGAATATGCATTAAACACTTTTTCTTTTGAATTATTTATAATTATTTCTTTTTTTGTTTTATGAATATTATAAATAAATTGTTTACTTTTTGTCTTAATTTTTTTTCCATTTAATGTTTGTTTTGAATCTTCAATAAAATTTCTTCTTAAATCATCAACATTAATTGTATTATTATTTAAAATATTTAAAATATTTTCAATTGATTCTTTGGATTCATTTATTAAATCATTTTTAATTTCTTTTTTTTGATATATTGAATTACTTAATTGACTAAATAAAGAATCATCATCTTTTTCTTTTTTTATATAATTTTGAATATCAACTATTATATTTTTTGTGAATAATTTATTATTTCTATTTTCTTTTTTATTATTAAATTGATTAATTTTAAAATTATTTATTTCTTGATCTAATAAGTCTTGTTTTTCTTTTATATTTTTATATAAAAAATAGTTTTCTCTAAGTATTAAATAATTTGGAAAAATTTGAGTTGTTATAAAATAGTAATTTAATAAAGCTTTTAATCTTTGATATATTTCTGTTTTTTTATAAAATCTTTTTAACTTTTCTGATGTTGAATTAAATGTTTTAAATTCAATATATTTAGAATTAATTTCACTTTTTAAATTTTTTAAAATTCTATTTATTTGAATTTTATTAAAAAATTCTTCACTTGAAACATATTTTGCTTTTGTTAAAGAAAATATTTTTTTTATATTCATTTTCATTCAATTTATACATTTAAAAATTATTAAAAAAATAAAATAAATAAAAAATAGATTTTTTGGATAAAATATCTATTAATACTCTAATAATAAAATAAATTATAAATTTTGTTTTTTAAAATTATTCATTTTCCTTATTTTCCTCATTCTTTTTTTTTTTCTCTTTTTTATATTCTTCTTCTTTTTTATTCATACATTCTTTAATAATAATTCCACTTTTAAATCCACAAAAAATAATTCTCCATTTTTCATCATAACAATATTGTAAAATCCTATCATTAATATCAGTAGTTGTAATATTTGTAAAAGTTTTTTCAGAATTATTTTTATTTTCATTATTATTTTTTGTTTTAGAAGATTTAATAATACAATCAGTTAAATTTAAATTATAATTATAACTAATTCTTTTACCTAATGATAAATTATATTGTGAAATAGAAACTCCAGATATTAAAATTATTTCTCCATTATTTTCACTTATATAAGGAGAAAGAAAAATATCTTTTTTTGTTGAACTAAAAACTAAACCATTTAATGTATAACCATATAAAATAAATGTATTAGATTTTCTTACATAATTTAATGAATAAATTAAATCATTTTTAATTTGAATGTCAGTAAATATAAATTTAGGATTATTTATAACTGATAATATTTCATAATTATATAATTTTCTTAATATTAATTCACCATTATATGAAGATGATAAAATTATATTATATTTTAAATTTATTTCAATTGCATTTATTAAATCATTATGAGCAGAAAAAGCATTTATTTTTTTTGTATTTATCATATTTTTTTCTTTTGTTTTTATAATATTATATTCCCATTTTATAATTTTTCCATTTTCATGACCTGAGAAGAAAATATTTTTATTATCTAATTTTTTAATTGCAGAAACATAATTTTCAGTTAATATAACATGAGTTAATTTATTATTATTAGAATAAATTTTAATAGTTTTATCATAATAACCACCAATAAAAAAATAATTTCCATCTTCAACATCAAAAATTAAATATTTATAAATTGAAATAGAATCATTTACTTTATTATTTTTATTATCAATTAATTGTAAATTATAAATAATAGGAGGTTTATTTTCTCCAATATCAATATTACAAATTTCTTTAAGTAAATATGAAACAATTTTAATTTGATTATAAGTTAAAACATAAACATTATCACCTGAAGTAGTAAAATTCATATATAAAATTTTTTCATTAAATATTTGTGCCATTTTACTTTCAGTACTATTATAAAATTTTGCTACTTTCGTTATATCAGATTCTCCAGTATCTTTTTTTTTTATTTCATTAAATTGAATATGTGGTTCTTTAAATAATTGAAAAGCCGTTACTCCAAATCCTAATATTGCACTTATTAATCTTGTTATTTCTTCATAATTATTTTGATTATTAATTTTTATTTCTTTATTTGTTTCATTTTCATTTATTTTATCTTTTAATGTTATTAATTCATCTTTTATTGTTTCATAACAATAATAAGGAAATTTATTTAAAAGTTCTGGTGAATTTTTAGTTTGATTTATTCCAAAAACTAAATCAATCCAAGAATTAATTTTTTTTTTAACTTGAATAGAATTTAAAAATTGTTTATGTTTATTTATAAAATATAAACAATTTTTGCCATTTTCAGAACCAGAATCAATATTATTTACTAAAACTTTATCATTATTTCTAATTCCAAATTCATTATAATTTAAATTTAAAAAACATTCTCCCATTAAATAAAATTCTGGAATTAATTCTCTATTTTCACTTGACATTGAAAAAATTCGAAGAATTTCTTTAAAAGAATGAAATTGTCTATTAGGATTTTCAAAATTATTATTTTGTAATTTAATTTGAGATATTGTATAAGGTTCAATTCTTACTAAATATAAATTAACATAAGATGATGATGAATAAAAAAATTGAAAATGACTTTGTTGAAAGTCATTTTTGATATTATAATTTTCAATAGCTCTTTTTTTTAAATCTTCATATTGAGCACCCATTGGATAATTAAAATCTCTTATTAAATTATTTTCAATATTTAAAATTACCCAAGGTAAAATTACATATTGTGAAATATCATTATATGATCTTCCTGAAAATTTATTTATTAAAAGTAAATAATCTAAGGTTGATAAATCTCCATTTATCCAATTTCTTTGTAGTTGATTAATTTTATATTCTTCCATATATTTTTTATTTTTTTCTATTGAAATAATTTTGAAATTTATTTCTTTGCTGTCTATTTTTTCTGATATATTTATTATAAATTCATTTAATATATTTTCTTCAAAAAAATTAAAATAATAACTTTTTCCATTTTTTAAAAATATTTCTGCTGCTTGTGACATAAAAAGAAATCTTCTTATTACTATTTCTTGAATATCAATTAAACGAATTATAATTTGTTTTTCTTTTTGTTCAATTTCTTCAACAATTGAACTGAATAAATATTTTTTCTCCTTATATTTTTCAAATAGATTAACATTCATATCAGTTTGAAATAAAAGATATTTATTCTTATATATTAAATGACCAAAAAATATATATACATTTGAAATATTTTCACATTCATAAATTAAATCATAATTTTTTTCATTATTCTGTTTTTTTTTATTAAATAAATTATAATTATCTAAATTTAATAAACCATGAAAATTATCACAAAGAATTTCATTTTTATTTATTAAATTTTCATCATATTTAAAATAACTATGTCCTATTTTAAAAGAATTTCTATTGAAAAATTTTGTGTCTGGTCTTAAAAACATTTTAGGATAATAATTTTCACAATTCATATAATTTTTTAACCAAGATGGAAATTTTATATTCATTAATCTTGCTTGATTATGAAATCCAGATTTTGGATCATCAATATCATATTTATAAAAAAATTGATTTTTTAAATTTATAAATTTTTTATTCTCAAAAAAATTATATAAAAAATAATATCCTAATTTATTTAATAATAAATCTCTTTTAAAGCATAAAATTGGTTCTTTTAATTCAGAAAAATCACCTAAATCATAATCTTGAATTATATTTTTATTTTTGTTATTAATATTTGTATTTATTATTGTTTGACCATTTAAATAACAATTATTTTGGCATAAACTAAATGAAGTTCTTTTATTATTTTTTGTTTTTTCTGTTTTTTGAGAAAATGATAAAGAAAAATCAAATTGGTCAGATTCTATTTTATAATCTTTTTTTAAAATATTCTTTATATTTTCATTTAATGTAGTTATTTTAAAATTATTTTTATCAAAAATATAGTCTAAAACTTTATTATATACTTTATTATCAATTTTATTTTCAATAAATGTATTTTGTTTGTCTATTAAATTTTTTTTATTTATACTATCTTTTAATAATAATAAATCATTTAAAACTTGTTGAATAAATTTGCCGTTTAAAATTATATCATATTCAATTCTTTCTTCTGATAATTCATCATTTTTTTTCTTTTCTTCTTCAATTATTCTATCTAAAACTACCTTTAATTTTAGAATATCAATATAAGAAAGTAAAGTAATTAATCTTTTCTCCTTTTTACATTCAAAATTTTTTCTTTCATTATAAATTTGAATTTTATTTTTGATTTCAGGTTTTATTTTATATTTTACATTTTGATTATTTATATCTAAATAAAATCCTACTGTATGATTATTAATATTTAAATTTTCAATTATATTTTTTATGAATTCAAGACTTTCTTTTTTTGAGTTGATATTTAGATTATTATTATTGTTATTTTTAGAAGTTGAAATTCCATTTGAAATATCATCAATATTACCATCACATTTTAATTTTGTTGACAAAATAATATTTGATATATAAATTGTTAATTTAACAACATATTGATATATTGTTTGTTTGTTAAAAATTCTTTGTTTTTTATAATTAGGGAAATTGGATGTTATTATATATATATATGGATCAAATATCATTGAACTTTTAGATATTTCAAATAAGTAATTTTTAATTAAAAAAAATAATTGTAAATTATTATAAAATAAAATTTCGATAAATTGTTTTTCTGAAAATTCTATTATTTTTTCTAATTCTTTTATTATTTTTATTTCATTATAATATAAATAATTATTCTTTTGTTTATTTGTTATTTTAACATCTTTATGTTCATTTTGAAGTGTAGATTTTAAATATTCTATAATAATTGTCATTAAATTTATTATATTAAAGTTTTTAATTGAAAAAGATTCTCTTATAAAAGAATAAATAAAAGGTTTAGGATGGTAATATAAAATATTAGTTACAATATAAGTAATAGAATGATTAATAAATTTATTAATATCACCTTCAAATTCATTATTTAAAATAAAATAAAAGAAATTATTTAATAAAAATTTAGATTCGAAAATGTGATAAAATAAACAATTAATTAATTTATTATTTATTTCATCACTAATAAATTGACTAATTATTTGATTAAAAAATTTAAATATTAAATGTATCCCATTTATTAATACTTTATCTTTTGTAAATTTCATTATAATATTAAAAAATTGATATAATAACATTTTTTTTGTAATATTAAAAACCCCAAAATTAATTTCTAAATTTTCAAAATCATCAGTTTTAATAAATGAAAGCTTCATTTGATTATTCCAATCTGAGCATAAACATGCAAAGCAACTTTTAATGATTTTAAAAGATACATTTTGATTAATAAAAAATTCTATTGGAATTATTTCAGGTATTTTTTCAGATTTTTTTTTTGAATCTAACTCTTGTACATTATCATTCAAATTTGAAACTTCTTTCTTTTGATTAGATAAAATTGAATTATTCTCAAAATTATCTTTTGATATAAATAACATATATGGATTTTCAATTGAATTATTATTTATTTTTTTAATATAATTTTTATCACATTCTGTATACATTAAAAGTAATAGAATACATTTTAAATTTTCATAATATTTTTTATTATTTTGATATTCTATTTTTTGTTCTTCAATTTTTTCATTTTCAATTAATTTAATTAAAATATCTTTGAATAAATTATATAATTGTAAATCTGTTATAGGTTTATTTATATTTTTTGAAAATAATTTTTCAGATGCTTTATTTATAATATTACCTTTATTTGAACTATCTGACGAATTATTTAATTCAAAAGAACCAGAATTATTTAATTCAGTTCTCAAATTAAATTTATAGAATAATTTTAATAATTTATATCTTAATTCAATATCATAATTATTTTTTTCATTAATATATATTTCTTCAAATATATTATAATAAATAGAATTATTTTGACATTGATAAATAAATTTTTGAACAAATGCTTTATATGAATGTTTAATATCTTTATATTCTTTATTTGATTTTTCAAAATCTTTATTTGTCAATTTTTTAATTTCTTTTTCAACTAAAATAAATTTAAAAGCCATAATATTTTTAAAAACAGATAATAGAAGTAAATTTGTATTTTTTTCAATAAAATTTTGACATAAAATAAAGAATTGATTAATTAAAATCAAATCATCAAAATCAAAAAAATTATTATTTAATAAGAAACAAAAAATTTTATTTGAAAAAATATGAAATTCTTCACAATGATTTTTATCTTTTTCTTCATTACAAAAATCTAAAATTGATATTAATTCTTTTATAATAGTCTTTGGAATTAAACAATTATCATTAATTAACATAATAACTTTATATAAAGAAAAACAAAAAGTTTCAATTTGTTCAATAAAATTATCAATATTAGTATTTCTTAAAATTAAATTAAAAATTTTTAAATGTTCAGTAATATTTTCAACTAAAATATCAAATATATCATTTGAAATTTCATTTCTTAAAATATTATAATAAATTTCAAAATAAGAAGTTAAAATATACAATCCATTATATTTTAAAAAATTACCACATGAATATTCTATTTCAATAGTTGGAGTTCCTAAAGAAATTTTTGATGCATCTTTTAATTCAAAATATTTTGATTGGTCAGTCATATTAGAATTTATAGAAAAAATATTTTGAAAAAACCATTTTTTATTTTTACGATATGAATTATAAATTGATTGAGGTGATATTGAAAAAATAAAATTTTCTCTTATTAATTCAGATTTTTCAATAAAAAAATTTTTAGCTTGAATAATAGAAAGAATAGAAAATAAATTATTTCTCTTATAAAGAACATAATCATTTAAATTATAATCTTTATTAAATTGTAAAATTAATTCATAATTACCTTTTAAATGAGAAACATTTGTAATAAAATTATCATCAAAATTTTTACCTAACATAATAACACTTCCAATTTTTCCTATAAAATTATTTTGAATTCCATCCCATCCAATATAAACATCACAATTATAATTTTTTCCAACATCCATTGAAAAATTTTCTGGATTTAATTCATTTATTTTTAAAACTAATTTCGAAGAACCAAATAAAGGTTTTTGACAATCAAGTTGAATTAAATATGTTTTATTATATTCAAATTCGTTTTGACTTGAAAATGCATTATTTCCAAAATATATTTTTAATTTTTGATTTATAAATGATATTTTTAAAAAATTTGAGTTTTTATTTATAATTTTGAAATTTATAATTGTATATTCATTATCTTTTTTTTGATTATCTGAAGCATTGAATGTAAAAATTAATAAAAAATTCTTTTTTATTGTTTCTTTTGATGAATTATAAGTTATACCATTTTTTTCACTGTCATTAAATAGAAAATTATATGTAGAACAAAATTCATCTATTGAATCATTTAATTCAGAATTAATAATTTTAATTAGATAATTTGATGTTTTATATATATTAATTAATTTTTGTTTTAAAATATCTTTTGTTTCTTTTTTTATAAAATATAAACTTTCTTCTATTTGATTTAAAAGAAAATCAGAAAAAATTTTATTATAAGAAAATTTAAATATCAAAATAAATATATTTTCTATTTTTTCTTTTAATTCAACATTTTCTGTTTCATAATATATTAAATTTAAAAATAAATTTTGACTTTCTTGTAAAGCATAAATAATAATATAATTACTTTGAATTGCAATAAATATATCATCAATAATAAATTTTAATAATTGATCACATTTATCCTTTTCTAAAATTTTTTCAGTTTCTAAACAAGTATTTATAACTCCATCAAATAAATGAATAAATTGTAAATATTTAAAAAATAAAAATAAATTGAATCTTAAAATTGCATATAATTCTTTTTCATCAATGAAATTATTTTTAAACAATTTGATTAAAATTTTTCTTAGATAATTAAACATTTTATTTTTTTTATATTTTTTTTTTTCATCATTAAAGTGAATTGAATAAAAAAATATGAGCATTTGTTTGACTATATAATTCCCTTTAATTAAATCTTTTCCTTGTTGATCAAAATCAAATTCTTCATTAGCAACTTTAGCTATGAAAAAATATATATTATTTTTGAATAAGGAAAATAATATTTTAAATTGACTAAATTCTTCATCATATATATATAAATTTGATAATGAACAATTAGTTAATATTTCATTTATTTCATTTATCAATTTTTGATTCGAATTAATTTGTATTTGTTCTTGTTGATATTGTGGTTCTCTTTCATCCATATTATTATGTTATAAATTTAAAAAAAGAATTAAAAAAAATTTATAAAAAATAAAAAAACTTATTTTTTCATAATTCTAGATTCAATAATAATCTTCCTTAATTAATTCTATATATATATTAATCAAAGGATTAATATTCTAATATCATAAAATAAATAAGAATTAATTGAAATTTACTAATTATGTTGTTCCATTCAATGTTAATATGATATTTATTCATTTGTTTATTTGAGGATTATTTTATCTTCAGAAGAAACATTTTTTTAATATTTTATATTAGTCTAGAATATATTATTGGATTATATATTTTAATATATTTCCATTATTTTTATTAATTTAATTTAAAATCTTAAAATAATT
>JAJMZS010003679.1:0-10138 GCA_023807205.1 Isotricha prostoma | reverse complement strand
AATATAGGAAGTTAATTAATATAATGATATTTTATTTAAAAACAGAAAATAAAAGATAGTTATAATATTAAAATATAGTAAGTAAAAAAATATATTAAAATATAGAGAGTGAAATATAATAAAAATATTAAAATATAGGAAGTTAAATGTGATAATAAAATTAATATATAGAGAGTTAAACATAATAATACTTTTCAAATAAAGTGGGTAAAATAAAATAATATTAATAAATAGATAGTAAAATCTAATATTAATAAATAGAGAGTAAAATATAATATTAATAAATGGAAATTAAAATATAATAAAAACATCTACAGAAAGTAAAATATAATAATAATATTAAAATTCTTTACATTTAATTAATTCATTTATTTTATTTAATTGAGTTTTTAAACCATTTTTTGCTTTTTGTAAAGTTAACATTGAATTTTTATTTATTTCATTTTCTGATATTAATTTTTTTATTTTTTCTTCTTGTTTTATATTAGTTTCTTTTAATTTTTTTATTTGAGATTCTAATTTTATTTTATTATCTTTAAAAGATAATATTTTTTCATTCAATAACCTTATTTTTTTCTAATAAATTTTCATTATCAAAATATTCTTTTTCTATATTTTTTTTTCTTTATTTATTTTATTATTAATTATATTATTATCTTCTTCTTTATTTTCTTCATTATTAATTATCTTATTATTATTAATCTTTTTATTTTCTTCATTATTTATTTCATTTTCTTTTTCTTCTTTTTCTTCATTGTCTTCATTATTAATTCTATATGTTCTTCTTCTTTATTTTATTCATTATTTATTTGATTTTCTTTTTCTTCATTTTGTTCATTATTTATTATTAAAATTATCTTCTTCTTTATTTTCTTCATTATTTATTTCATTTTCTTCTTCATTTTAATTATTTTCTATTTCTTCTTGTTCATTACTATATAATAAAAAAATTAAATTTTTTATTTTGTCAAAATAAACACAAATATTTTCATTATAATAATAAAAAATTGAAATTTATAAAAACAAAATTATATCCTAATTCACCAATAAATCCATTTAATTCATTTAATTTTTCCATACAAAATTTATCTTTTTCGAAACAAATAATACATTTTTTATTAGATTGATTTTTAATAACTTCTTCAATAACATTATCAAGATTATTAAAATTTGTATTTTCATTTAATTTACATTCTAAATCTAATTCTGATTTTGAAACAACTTTTGTTAATTCTGAAAATTCATTTAATATTTTAGTTTAGGCATTTATGCATTTTGAAGTATTTTTTTTACATTTTTATCTATTTTAATTTTATTTTCACCTAAATTTTCTAATTCAATTGTCTTTGAATTCAATTTAAAAAATAAATCAGATTTTTTATGGATATTTGGAGAATTATTTCTTGAATGATTTTTGATTAGTTTTTATGGGAGATTTATTTTTAAAAATATTAAAATCCGAAAATAATTTACTTTTTTTATTTTCAATGATTTTTTTAATTGAAGAAATATTAGAATTTATTTCCCTTTACACAGAAATTGATCTTTTTTTTGATAATTGTTTACGCTTTATTTGTCTATATTGATTATTCATTTTAATTTCAAATATTAAATTTACATTTTTATAATTAAATTAATAAAAAATTCAATCAAATCATAAAAAAAATTTTAATATATAAATAATTATGGACTACATCTCTCTTAATCTATGAAGAGATTAAATTAAGCAAAATAAGTAGTCCTCAAAATTGAATTAATAAAATAATCATTTAAAATTTAATTTTAATGAATCAATTAGGAATATATTTTTTCAATAATTATAAATTAAAAAAACCAAATTTGATTTAAAAATAGAAATTATAATTAAAATAATTAAAAAATATTTTGTATTATTTCAAAAGAAAATTGTTTCATTTTCCTTTATAATATAATAATAAATATCAAAAATCTTGAGAAAATAAGATTATTTAATTCCTATAAGAATATTCACTTCTAATTATCTTTTCTCTAAAAATCTGAAGCTGCATTTTTTCATATATCTACATTTGGTTTTTATAAACCAACTTTTTCTTCTGTATTATTTACTTCACTTAAAAATTTTCCAACATCAATTTTTTGTTTTGGATTAGATGAAATTAACATTTTTAGTAGATTAGTTATTACTTTAATTATACTTTGAATTATATCTAGAATAATTTCTTTATGATCTGCTTTAATTATGGTAAAATTCTCTTCCATAATGTTTCAAATAAATCACCAAATTCTCCTTTAAAATTAGATATATTATTTTGAAAATGAATAAGTGTTGATGCATTATCTTTTTAATTTTTTTTAAGAAGCTCAGGACAATTTTAACAAACTTGAGTTAAGATATCAATAAGTAAAGCAAATAATGATACATTACTACTATTTGTTTTAATTGCTTGAATTAAATATATAATTAACATATTGAAACATTTTTATAATAAGGTTTAAATGAATCTTTAGAAAATGAAATTAAACCATCAAGAGTATTAATAATAGTTTCTCTAATTGATGAGGACATCCATTATCATCTTTATTAAAATCAGTAAATAAAACTTCTAATTTACTTTGAATATATTGAGATATAATTGATTAAGAATAATATTCAATAAAATTTTGTAATGTATCATAACTTTGTAATTTAACTCTAAGAATAGTTTCTTTCATTTCTAAATTAACAATACTATAGGAATAATTTGAGAATGATAAATTTCAATAAAATCTTATTTGAATGAAAATTGTGAAATACAAAATAAACAAGAATATCTAATTTTATGATTATTATTAATAATATCAGGTAAAATAGAATTAATCATAGTTTCAATTGTTTTTAAATCATCAACATAATTTTAGACTTTACCAACAGAAGTATAAGTAATATATTAATATTTCCAATTTTCATTTTGATGATTTATTAATTCCATAATAATATTTGATAAAATTGATAAAGCTACTTTTTCTTTTACTGAAAAAATTAATCTATCAATTAAAGAAAGTGCTTCATCTAATTTTGCTTCTGGAATAAAAAATCTTCTACTGATAAACTTAATGATTTTGGTGTTAACTAATCATCATTTATTTCTTCATCAAATTCCATTCCACATTTAAATATAGAATTAATAAGTGATTTATTTAATCTTTCTTCATCTTCTTAAATCACTTTTGGATATTTTTCTATTATACTTAATAATACTTCATATGATACACTTCTAAGTGAATCTTCATCTAAATCTTTTTTTTCTATATTTTTCCCATTAAAATATAAAGTTCAGAAAAACTCTTTTTTTTACATAATTGGTTGTGGATGAGTAAGATCAAATAAAGCAAATAATCATCTTTTTAAATTATTATAATCATTATTATTTAAACAAATTAAATTTGTTTGTAATATATAAAAAGTAAATTCTCTAAATCTTTTTGATATTTTTTAATCAATATAACCTGATAAAATTTCATAAATAGCTTCAACTGAATCAGTTTGAATTTCTAAATTTCCTTCTTTGAAAAATTTATTAAATCCAATAATTAATTGAGCAATTCCAGTTAATAATTCATCTTGTGCATATTTAAAATTTTTAGGAAAAAGAAAAGAGAACCTTCAATACTTAAAAAATGTTTTAATTCATTAATAAAACCATTAGCAACATATTTTAAAGCATCATCCTATTTTTCTTTATTATTTAAAACACTTTCACATATATTACTAACAATATCACAATATTTTTTTTAAGAGATTGTTCATTACAATTAACAAAAGAAGTAATTATTTTTTTTTATTTCTTCTTTCACTTCATTTGATACATTTTTCCAATGAAGATTAACACTTTCATTTTATTATGTTTGAAGTAATTTTTTCATTTTAAATGATGTATATGGTAATAATCACATGTCTTGTGATTGATTTAATATTTATGATAAACATAAAACTAATCCAATTGTATTTTTTTGTATTAATTCTTCTAATTTCATTTCATAATTTTTACGTTCTTCATTATTTGAGGTATTTAATCATTTTAAGATTGATTCTACTAATTGAAGTTCACTACTCATTGCTTTTAGATATAAATACTTATTTTTTTGGGGATTTTTTTTTTTAATTATTATCTTATTTTTGACATTTTTTTATTTAAATAATTTGTATTTTTTTTATTCTTATTTATTATTCTTTTTCTTTTATTTGAATTTTGATTATAAGATTTTTATTTGAATGATTTTTTTTCATAATATAAAAAAAAAAAATATAATTATTTAATCTATTAACTCAGATAAAAAATTTTAATATCTAAATTTCAAAAAAAAGACAAAAAAAATTTCAATAAAAAAAATAAATAAAATAAAATAAAAAAAAAAAAATAAAATAAAATAAAAAAATAAAAAAACCATTTAAAAAAAAAAAAAACAAATTAAAAAAAAACAAAAAAATTAAAAAAAAAAAATATGTAAAAACTTATTTCTCAGAAGAAATTTTATAATCTTCAAAGAATTTTCCTTGAAATTCTTTATTAATTCCATCAAATAACTCAATTAAATATATAACAGAATTAGCTCCATCTTTAACATAAACAAAAGCATGTTCTCCTCACATTTCATTTTTTAACCATACAAGGATGACAAGAATAAATACTAATAACTTCTCTACTAATTTCTCTTTTTTTAGTAAGAATTATAGTATAAGTATTAACAATCATTTTAGAAACATCATAAGTATTTTTATATCAATCTTCATCATCACAAGTACCATCAATTATACTTTCTTTAAATTTTTCTCCAATTTTAAATAAGTCATCTCCAGTTTTTAAAATTTTTAAATTGATTAACTAAAATATCATTTTTTAATTTAGAAATATTTCCACTTTTACCTAAGATAAAAATTATTTTTCCATGTTTATTTATAATTCCAGCTGATAATATTTTTTCTGTAAAATTTAATGTTCCATATACATTTATTGGAGTTAATTCTGTTCCTTTTGATTAAACTCATTTATTGTTTACTATATAATCTATTTTTTTAAATACTTTAAAAATTCTATTATTTCATTTATTGAATCTTCTTTTGTTATGTCTAATTTGGATAATTTTGCATAAGGAATTAAATACTGATAGTCCTAATTCATTATTTCTTGTTGTTAATATTATTCCGAGTTTTGACTTTTTTTCTCATAATCCTTCTATTATTGATAAATCTAGACCACTATTTGCTCCTGTTATTAAAATTATTTTTTGAAAGTCTACTGGTTTTCCTCTTTTTTTTTTACTCTTCATTTTTTTTTGTCATTTTTTTTTTATTTTTTTTTATTTTTTTTTAATTTTTTTTTATTTTTTTTTATTTTTTTTGGTTTTATATAAGTTTTTTTTTTGGAATATTCTTTTCATAATTTTTATCATTAATATCTTTTCTAATAGAAATTTAGCTTGTCCTATTTCTTTTCCATTAAAAAATGCACAATTAATTTTATCACCATAAATATGAAAATCATTATTTCTAAATTCTTTTTTAATATCATTCATATTAAATTTAGAAGTAAAATTAATATTATTTTTTTAAAAATTATCACTTTCTCTTTTATTTTCAGTAACATCAATAAATTTTTCATGTCTTTTTACCATTAAATTATCCATTGATTTATTAAAATCATCATCTTTTTTATTATATTTTTAATCACTAAATTTAGAAGGAAATAATCCTTTATTAAAATATAATTTTCTTTCTTTTGCATTTAAATTATTTATTTTATTATTTGTTTTAATAAAATCTACTTTATCATTCTAATCTAAATTTTTTTGAATTAATTATTCTTGATTTTTTATTTTTTTTTTTTAATTGGAATTTTAATATTATTTTTTTTTTTCTTTTTACATTATTTAATTTTGGTTGAAATGTTTTATTAAAAATATCTTTTTTTGGAGCATTAAAAATATATTGAAAATTTGTTTTTTTTGATGAATTTATATCAAATTTTGTTCCTGCTGTATTTTTTTATGTTAATGATGCTGATTTTATTTTTCTATATGTTAAATTTTTATTTCCTTTTTCTTCTTTTGGTTTTTATTTTTATTCTCTTTTCATTTTTTGATATCTTTTTTGTATTAGTTCTTGATTTATATTATTTGTTTTTTTAAAATATTTTTTATCATCTTCTTATTTAAAAAATTCTTCCTTGAATTTTTTTCTTTTATTTTTAAATAATCTTCTTTTCTTTCTTCATCTTTATCATAAATTATATTATTTTTTCTTTTATTAATAAAAGATTTATTTAAATTTTGAAATGGCGATTTTTCTATTTTTAAATAATCTAAATGTTCTTCATTTCTATTATTTTTAAATCTTAAAGGAATTAATCTTTTTCCTTGTTCAAAATTGTTATTTTTTTTTTCTATTCTTATTATAGGTTTTTTAATAATATTTTTCTTTTGAAAATTATTAATTGTTTTAGGAGGTTTTAAATTAAAAATATCAGAAGAATTATTATAAATCATTTTTTGTGTTTCATTCATTTTTTAAATAATATATTGTTTAAATAGTTTATTTAATTTAATAAAAACTATTTAATAAATTAAATAATAATTGAAAATGTTGATAATTTTAATTCTTTTGAAAAAAAAAAAAAAAAAAATAATTAATAATGAATTTAAAAAAATTCAAAAATATTTACATATACATTTTAATGAATTGGAATTTGATTTTATTAATGGTAAATTAAGTTATAAATTTACTGAAGAATTATATAAAAATAATTTGACAATTTTTAATTAGAAAAAAATGTTATTAATAATAAGAAAAAAAAGGATTTTTTTCCTTTTTTAAATCTGTTAAACATAAAGATTATGATTTTCTAATATAAAATATTCATATATAGAATATAAATTAATAAAATACAAAATTTTTTTATTAATTTATAAAATTTAATGTAAGGCAATTTGATAATGATGATAATAAAAATAAAATTGATGAAAGTCAAGAAAGTGAAACAAATTATCAAATATCAATTTATGCAAGTGATAAAGATATTTTTAATAAAAAGAATAAAAGACACAAAATATCCACTCCTCAAATAAAATTATCTAACTTTCAAATTTAAAAGGATTAAATAATTTTATAAATTTAACACCTTTAGATTTATCAAATAATCAAATTTCTTCAGTTAAAGATTCTTTATTTAAATCAACATATTTAAATTTAAGTTGTAATAAATTATCAACATTAGATGGAAAAAAGATTTAGAAAATTTAAAAGAATTAAATGTATTACATAATAAAATACAATCATTAGAAGTATTTTCTATATTTATATCAAAAAGAAATTTAAATTTATTAAATATAAAAAGAAATTTAGTATATGATTTAAAACAATTTGATTATTTAATTGGATTTAAAAATTTAAAAACTTTAATTTTAATTCAAGGAAATGATACAAATCCAGTTTGTCAAAGTGCAAATTGTAATGAATATGTTGAAGGAGTATTAAATATTGACAAAAATAATTATACTGCATTTTAATGGATAAATTATTTATTTATAATATCAATTAATTTAGATTTATTAATAGAAAAATATCGTTCATCAACATTAAATGATGTAGATTATAATAATCCAAATGATGAAATAAGATATGATTATAATTTTGAAAGTTTAATAATATCAAAAGTTAAAATTTATTATATTACAATTGTTTAAATTATATGGTTTAGATTTAATCTGAGTTTTGTATTTAGACAAAAAAATGAACTTGGTAATTTTAAAAGAATATCAAAAGCAATAACAGATTTTTTTTCAAACTCACCATTAATAATACTTGAAATAATAAAAGAAATGAATGAATAAATCAATTCCTTTCTATCAAAAAATAATAATAGCACTTTTTGACACATTATTAACAAATAGAGAAATATGTGTATAAGTATATTCAGGAATATTAATAATATTATATTTATTATTTGACAATTCACTTTTTCTAATAATTGAAGTAATATTCATAGCAAATATAGTATCAAAACTTTTTGCAATTTTTTCAGCATTATTATCAAAATTTAAACCAATGAAAACAGTATTATTTGTAATTTATTTATTAGTATATATTTATGTGGGTCCCATATTTTTTTTTTCAGAAGACTTTAATTTTACACTTTATAATACAAAAACAAAAGAAGAAAAAACCAAAAATTTTTGTTATTCATCATTTCAATATCGTTTATTTATTACTAATTATAGAATAAGAAATGGAGGAAGAATCACTGATTAATTACCAAAATATCCCTTTAATGTTAATCCAATAAGATATTTAATTAGATTTTTTTTGATATATTATTTGATATTATTATCTTTTTAATTATGTACAAATATATATTTCGATATTATGGTTGATACTTTTGCTGAATTAAAAAAAATAAATTATAAAAGAGAAAAATCAAAATTCTGTTTGTTTTATTTGTCAATTAAATTGTGATGAATTTTTAAGAAAAAATATTGATAAAACATGTTTAAAAAATTCAGAATTTATGAATTATGTTTATTTTTTAACTTATTTACATTTGAGTAATTCTAATAATTTTTATAGAGTTGAAGGATATATTTGGGAAGAGTTAGGTAATCAACATTATATTTGGTTACCTTTAGAAAGTTAATTTATCATTTTTTTTTAAAGTATTTTATTTATTTTTTTTATTTTATTTTTATTTTTAAAAAAGTAGAAAAAAGAGAATATTGATAAGTTTAGTTTTTTTTATATGTTTTATTATATTTTTTATAATGCTATTTTATTATTTGGTTTTGAAATATATAAATTATGAATTAAAAACTTTTTTTTTTAATTTTTTTTTAAATTTATAAAAATATTTATTTTAAAATTTAAATTTTAAATAAAATCAAAAAAAAAAATTTCATCTCATAAAATAAAAAATGAAGTAAAATAATCTCTCAATCTTTTCCTTCATCAAATACTTCATCAAAATTTATGACAATTTCAGAAATTTTTCATATCAAAAATACAATATCACAACCTTATAAAGTTCCAATTAAACATTTTTTATTTCAAAATCAAAATAAAAATTCTATTCCTTTTCAATTTACCTTTAGTCAATTTTTGGTAATTTATTTTGAAATGAAAAAATTCAGAATCAAAGTACAGAAAATAAAAATAATTCTTCAATTCATAAAATAAATGAATCAAATAATTATATTTTCTTTAAACCTTCTTTTGAAAAATCAAATTATAATTTAACTCCTGAAAATTTAAATTCTTTAAATTGAAAAAAAAATAGGGAAAAAAAATTTATTTGAAATATTTAATAGTATAAAAAATGAGTTTTTTTTCAAATTTTAAAAAAGAAAACGTTCTTCTTTAATAAATGAAAATACTAATAAATTTTTATTTTATTCTCAAAGGAAAAATATAAAGAAAAAAAAAATTTTTATGTTCAAGTTGAAATAATACAAATAATTCTACATTGAAAAAAAAAGAAAAAGATTTAAGTTAATTCTGAACAATTAAAATTATTTTCTTTATTTTATTCTAAAAATAAACAATGGAATAAGCAACAAATAAAAAAATTAAACAAGAAACTGAATTAAAAGAAATTAAAGTATATAAATGGTTATGGGCTCACAATAAAGAATTTAAATCAGGAACATTTATAATAAAAAATAATTAAAATTACTATATTTTTTTTAATAAAAAACATAAATAATAAACATTTTAAAATTTAAAATTAAAATAAAAATTAAAAATAAAAAAAAAACAATAAAAAAAAAAAAAATCAAAATAAAAAAAAAAGACAAAAATTAAAAAAATAAAAAAAACAAAAGTAAAATAAAAATTTAAAAAAAATAATTAAAAAAACATAATAATTCAAAAATTAAAAATCCTTATTTTTTTTTTTGTTAGGTTCCAAATTTTCTTCCTTTTTTTTAACAGTAACAGGCTCATTAGGAAAACTTTTATTTCCTTTATCACTAATAACATCATTTCCTTTAACAGGGAAAAAACTAACTAATCTAGATTGACAAACTTTACTTTTAGCAATATCTAATCTTTTAATAGAATTATCAATTATACTTTCACTAAAATTTATTTCTTTAACTTAAATTTCTTTTAAACTTTCAAAATCAGGTTTTTTAA
>JAJMZS010003678.1:0-10141 GCA_023807205.1 Isotricha prostoma | reverse complement strand
GAAAATTTATTTATAAAAGTTTATAAAAAAGAAAATAAAAGAATTAATGAAGATATAGCAATTAAACAAATTGAGAATTTAAATACAAAAGATGAAAATGATAATAATTATAAAAGAAATAAAAGAAGAAAATCAAGAATAAAAAATAAATTTGAAACTGAAACTGATAATAAAAAAGATTCAATTAATGAAGGAAAAGAATCAATTAATAGTAGTAAAAATACAACTGATAATGAAGTTAATAAAAGAAAACAAAGTAATATTTCAAATATAAATGAAGATAAAAAAAATAAAAATTATTTTCCTCCTTTTCCAAATAATATAAAAAATAAAAAAAATAAACATAAAAGAAATAAAAAAACAATTGGAATGGAAACAGATAAAGATTCAAATAATGGAGATAATCAAAAAAATAATAATATTAATCATAATGAAAATATGATATATATTAGTAAAAATTTAATTCCAATCAATAATAATAAATTTGATTATAAATTTTTTAAAAGACAAAATAGTTGGAAAAGTGAGTCAAATATTTCATTGCCTTATCAAAAACATTTTAAAACTCAATATAAAAATAATAATAATTCAAATAAATTCAATGTCCCTATTGATGATGTTATAAATGGGAAAAAAATAAATAATCTTCATGATTTATTTTCATCAGAACAAGAATCAGAAAATAATAAAAATAGTCAAAATAATAAAATAGAAGAGAAGATAAAATCAAATAACAAATCAAATCCAAAATTACTTAAAGTTAATAAAAATATAATTGAAAATAAACAAAAAGAAATTATAAATAATGATGAAAAATCAAAATTTGAATTAATAGAAAATGATATAAATCCAATTTTTTTAAGTGAAAAAAAAGAAAGGCAAAATATAAAAAAAGATGAAGAAATAGAAAAAATAGAAATAAAACCAAATAATTTAAATAAAGTTTTAGATGATGAAATAGAAGAAAATAAAAATATAGAAAGTATATTAAATTTCTTAGATATTTTAACAGATGAAAATAAAAATAAATTAGAAGTAAAAAAAAATAAAAGTCAAAAAAAAAATTCAAATAATAAAGAGGAATGTTTTTCAGAAAATGAAAAATTAAAAATTGATAATAAAATAACAGTAGATAAAAATATGAAAATGAATCAAAAAATATATTTTTCAGGGAATGAATTAACAGATGAAGAAATAAAAGATTCATTGACAAAACCATATTTTAAGAATTTATTAAATAATGCATTTAATCATAATAAAATTGTTTATTCTGATCCATTTAGACATAATAATAACAAAGGTAAATTAGGAAAATTAATTGAAGATAATAAAAAAGAAGATAAAAAAGAAAATAAAAAAATTGAAGAGAAATCTATAGAAGAAGGAGATAAAATTATTGAATCGAATGATGATGATGATATTAATGAATTTGATAGATTTAAATTAATTGAAATGGATTTTAATTTTAATTTGATATAAATTTTTAAATAAAGGTATAAAAGCATTATTATTATTATTTTTTTAAATTTAAATTATGATTTAGTTAAAAACAATTTAAAAATTAAGAATTATATTCATTACTATATTAAAATAAATTTAATTTTTATATAAATTATATATTTTTTTGAATATCAAAAATTAAGTTTCATATATATATTTATATATTATTTATATAATTTTTTTTGATATTCTTTTTCCAAAATAAAATAAATTAATCTTTCTTTTATTTTTGGAATTTCAGTTTGTAATTTATACACACAAATAAAATCTTTTATATATACACAATTAGGGTTTATATTATTTAATAATTTGGGATTTTTACCTACTTTTTTCAATTCATTTGTAATTATTATATCTTTGTTTTTTTTATCTTTCTCAGAAAAAAATTCTTTTTTCAAAGAATTTTTCTTCTGGATATCAATACAATTTTTATTAGGAGAAAAATCATTTTTATTTTTATTTAATGCATCATTTTTATTATTATAATTATTAAAAGAATTATTATTATGATTACAATTTTCGATTTTATCTTTTTTATTTTTATTTTTATTGAAGATATCTCTTTTTATATTATGTTCCATTTTTAACTATTAATTTTTTATTAAAATATTATATCTTTATTTATTTATATAATCAAATTTAATAAAATATGATTATAAATTTTTAAAAATTATATTATAATTTTTTGCTTATTTATCTTTTACTTTATTTTACTTTTAGTTTTTTCTTTTTACAAAGGTAAATTCAAATTAGAAAAAATTAAATTAAATATATTGAAATATATCTCTTATGATTAATTAATTCTATTTTTATAAAAAATTTAAAAATAGAATTTTCTTTTTTATTTAAAATGAATAATATAAAAAAAAATTAATTTATTTTTTTTCAAATATATTATTTATTGTAATTAATACATTATTAATTTCTTTTCAGATCTTAAAATGAAATTTAATATAATTTACCAAAAAATTTAAATGAAAAACAATTAAAAAAAACATATAAAAGATTTAAAAAAAAATTAAAAAAAAAAACAAAAAAAAAAAAAACATTAAAAAACAATTCTTTTAAAATTTAAAAAAATCCAATAAAACAAAAAAAAAAACATCCAATAAAAAAAAGTATAAAAAAACAAAAAAAATTTATTCATCAAGTTTCCCAAAATCAGTAGCTTTAAGAAAATCAGGAATAATACTAATAGCTCTAGCAGAAACAATAGGATAAACATAAGTAATAATCATATAATACTTAGTATTATCTTTATTAATTCTAGCAAGGCAAATTCCTTCAGCTTCATCAGGTCCTCCTTCAGGTCCTCCTCTTCTTCCATAAGTAAGTGGAGGATGAAATCTATGAGCATCAAAATGATTACCACATAATTTAAATCCTTTTCCTATTGTTGTATCTCTATCATCTAATGCTGTTAAATATTCTTTTAATTCACCATCTTCTACTTTTTCTGCGTTTTTTGATGCTATTATGTTACAATCTCCATCAAATATTATTGCTCTATACCAGTCTTCATATGCTTTTAATTCATTGTTTAATTTTTCTTTTATTGAATCCATTTTTTTTTTTAATATGTTTATTTTTTTATTGGTATGATTAATAGAGTTTTTTTTTTCTTTTTTTTTTTTTGTTTTTTTTTTTTTTTTGATTATTTGATTATTTGATTTATTTTTGATTTTTATTTTTAATTTTATTTTAAAAAAGATGAATTCTGGAAAAAAAATCTCAACAACAGAGATGAAAGATGATGAATTCTTCAAACAAAAAGCCGACCTTAAAATAATTTTAATAGGTGATTCAGCAGTAGGAAAATCAAAGTAAAATTAACAATTTATAACATAAAACAAAAATAGAATATTAGATAGATTTCTCCTAGACAACTATGAAGAAATAACAAATTCAACTCATGCATTAATAATATATAAATACAAATACAAATTACCAAATGGAGATGAATTAATGGTTGATATTTGGGATACAGCAGGACAAGATGTATTTGATAAAATGCATCCAGCTTATTATTTTGAAGCAAATGCAGCATTATTAGTTTTTGATACAACAAGAAAAATAACTTATAAAAATTGTACTAAATGGTATAATGAATTTAGAAGTCATTGTCCAAGTACTCCTTGTATTTTAGTAGGAAATAAAATTGATATTGATAAAAGATGTACTCAGAGAAAATATGCTTTGGCTGAAAAATTAAAATGCCCTTTTTATTTAGTTAGTGCTGCAGATGGTACTAATGTTGTTAGAATTTTTGAAGAATTGATTAAAATTGGTATTGAACATAAGAAAAATCCTAAACAAGATTATTATGAACAAATTATGGATATTCTTGATGAAGATGATTTATTTGATAAATAAACTTTCATAGATAAATTATATTCATGTATAAAATTTTAAAAATTTTTATGTATTAAAATAAAAAAATTTAATTTGATATATAAATATCTATTTAATTAAATAATAATATAAAATAATATAAAAATATTATATTGAAACAATGAATATTATAAAATAATTTTCAAACATAATAAAAAAAAATATATAAAAAAATATTTAAAAAATATAAAAAAAACATAAAAAAAAAAATTAAAAAAAATTATCAAAAATCTTAAAAAATATTTTTAATTATTATATTAAATAATTAAAAATTCTTTAAATGTTAAAAAGCCAAAACAAAGAAAAAAAAATCTAATTTAATGTTTTTGTTTCTTATGACCTTTAGCTTCATCATCTTCTTCATCATCTTCTCCATCATCATTATCATCTTCATCTTCTTCATCAAATTCTTCACCATCTTCAACTTCTTCTCCTTCTCCTTCTTCATCTAATTCTCCTTCAATATCATCTTCTTCACCATATTCAGTTGAAGGAACTTCATTTCCATGTTTATCTTCATTATCAATTGCAATTAAATTAGGTAACATTTCAAAAAGTGTTTGTTTGTATTTATTATTTGATTCTATGAAAGGATTATTTAAAACTGAAATTTTTGTAATTTTTGATCCATCTAATCCTTTGAAATCATCTATTGAATCTATTTCATTATTATTTAATTTCACTTTATATAAATTTGGATATAAAGTTACTAATCTATGCAAATCTTTTCCTGTTAATTGATTGTTTGATAATTCAAGCTAAAATTTTTTTTGTTTAAATTAAAATTTATTTTACTATGTTTAATTCAGGTAATTTTGGGAAATTATCTAAATTTTTAAGACCAACTCCGTTCATTGTCAAATGAATTAATTTTTTGTATTTTTCTAAATCTTCTTTTTGTTCTTTTGAAAGATGACTTGTTACAGTGAAGAGACCATCTAATATTAATTCTTCTATCTAAAAAAAATTAGTTATATTTTTGTTTTTTTACTTCTTCTGGTTCATGTTCTCCTAATTTATCTTGTAATTGTTGGGCAAAGGACATATATTTAAATTATATATAAAATTATTTAAGATTTTTGGTTTATATAAGATGCGAAAAGAAAATATTTATAAAATCATAAAATGATTTATGTAATTTTATATTATTACAATTCAATTTTTATTTTTTTGGATTTTTAAACGAGAAAAAGTTTGAGTTAGTTACAATATTTTTTAGAATAAATAAAAAGCGCCTATTCTATTTATCATTAAGAAAAAAAATTTTTTTAAAATAATAGAATTTTTTTGCAAAAAATCTTATTTTGTTTTCTATTTTGAAGAAAGAAATATTGATATGTTATTTGTCCTGTGTTTTTTTTTAAATTTATTACAAGCTTTTTATTGAGTGATCAATCATTTTTTTCTAAAATTTGGATATTTAAAACAAATCTTTTTTGATTACATTCAATATATATAAATTGAAAATAAGATGAAAATAAATTTTCATCTTAGAAAAATTGATTCTTTATTTCTTAGGTTTCATTTTTCAAAGATCTTCACCATTTCTTATACTTTTTTTAAGGATAAAATAATAATTTTAAAAAATTATTATATGATATTTACTAAATTAAACAAAAATAAAATTTAATTAAATGATTAATTACAGTCTTAATATTTTCATTTTAAAAAAAAAAACATAAAATAATATATTTTAATATATTTCAAAATAAAATTAAAATATGGAAGGAGGAACAATAAGACTTCAATCAAAAGATGGAAAAGAATTTGAAATATCAAAAAAAGCAGCATCATTATCAGATTATTTAAAAGCAGCAATGAGTGAATTTTTAGATGATGCTCCAGTTTCACTTCAAGATGTTGATGAGAAAACAACTGAAAAAGTTTTAGAATATTTAACACATTATAATGGAGAAAGACCACAAGAAATTGAAAAACCACTTTCTTCTTCTGATTTAAAAAATGTTACTGATGAATGGTCTTCTATGTTTATTGATAAAATGCTTCTGGATGATTTAGTTAATTTAACTATTGCTGCTAATGTTTTAGGTATTACTCCTTTGTTAAATTTATGCTGTGCTAAAATTGCTGCTATGTGTAAAGATAAAAATGAAGAAGAGATTTTTAAAGTTTTTAATATTACTGAAACTTTTACTGAGGAAGAAAAAGAAAAAATTAAAGAAGATAATAAATGGATTGAAGAAAATATTTATTAAAAAAATCTTTTTTTTATTGTTTTTTGTTTTTTTTGTGTTTTTTTTCTTTATTTTAAAAGTTAAAATATATTGATAAATAAATGTATTTTTAATATTATATTTTTTTTTAAATTTTAAAATAATTTTATATTTATAATCATATTTTTCTATATTTTTATTATTTTATTGTTTTTATTTTTTCTTTCTATATTTAAATCTTATTATATTATATATTCATTATTTTGTTTTTTTTTATATTTTTAAACTTTTATAAAAGTCAAATTTTTAATTAAAAGAAATTAACACCAAAAAAAAAAAAAACTAAAAAAAAAAAATATTAATTTCAATGTTTGAAAATGATACAAAAGGTTGGTATGGAAGTTACTCAATAGCAGGAAGAGAATCCGCTGAAAAATACCATATAGTAGTTCATAAAGACGAAATATTAAATATAGGTAATAAAAAATTAAAAACTCGAGAAATTTTCAGTCCAGATGAAATTCAACAAATAGAATCATTTGAAGATCAATTAAATATATTTAAAGCATATTCTTCAGAGAAAAAAAATCCAATGTCTGATTTAATAAAAGAAAAGAAAAAGAAATCAATAATACCAAATCATAAATTAAAATATCACAATAAACATATGAGTGAAGGAAATAAAAAAAAAAAATCTTCAGAACCTCCTTGTACAAGATATTATCCTCGTTATGAATATATTTGGCCAAAATTAATAACAGGTCCTTCTTGGAAACAATCAAGAGGAAGAACTTTTAATAAAAAAGAAATTGATAATCAAGAATTTTTTCATGAAGATATTACATTTTCTCCTACTTCTAAATGTTTAGTTAATATGAATAAAACTACTCAAAGAGGTGATTTTATTATTTCTAATAATGTTAGAATTAGAACTGATAAACCTTTTGATAATAATGCTTTAAGTGAAAGATTAAAATATAAAAAAAAGAAAAAGTTAAAAATTAAAATTCCAAATAATAATAAAATTAAATCACATAATGAATTAGATTTTGAAAATATGTCTTTAACAAATAATAATACTATTAATAATGATTCAATATCAAAAAGAAATAATTCAAGTTATAATTTAAAAAAAGAAATAAATGCTCCTGATTTTCAAAAGACAATTTCAAGAGAACAAAGAGAAAAAGTAAAACAAACAAAAATGACTCCATCATCATATATTCAACCAAATTATTCTTTAGTTAGAGAAAGAATATTAACAATGACAGTTTATGAAAAACCTAGAAAATATATTCCAAGAATAAAAACAATGAAAGGATTTGATTCTTTAATAACATATCAACCAGATAAAGTAATAAATAAAGTTGATAATCATTCTGAACCTAAAACTCCTAATTTTAGATTAATGACTTCTAGATTTGATAATAAAGAATCTAAACTTCCTACTTATATGCAAAATGTTCATGATAGAAAAAGTATGGAAATTATAACTGAAAAGTCACTTAAATTAAATAATTATCCTAATGGAAAATTTTTGACTCCAAGTTCTTCTTTTCTTCCTAAGAAAAGTTTTAATAATATTATTAATTTAAATATGTTGAATTCTGAAAATTTAAAAGGAAAAAATCTTAAAGATGAACTTTTTGAAAATCAAAGGGAAGAATTAAAGAGTTCTTTAAATTTTTTTCATAAAAATTATGATGAATTAATTAAAGAAGGAGCTTTGAGTAAATTTGATAATATTACTTTAAAAACTAATCAAAGAAGGAAAATTGATCCTGGTGATATTGATAAATTTATTATTAATTTTGATAATGTTGATGCATAATATTTGTATATAATTATTTTTTATTTTAAATTTTTTTTGTTTAATATTATATAGAAAATATTATAAAAAAATAAATTTAAAAATTGTATTAAATAATAATACTACCCTGTTTTTAAATCAATAAAAAAAAAATTATTTAATTGAAATAGAAAATAAATTCATTTAAATTAAATAAAAAATTTAATTGTCAGGATTAATAAATTCAATATATCTAAAAAGTAAAGTATTTTCTTCTTTATTTGCACTTAAATCAATTTCAGCTGGTCTTTTATAAGTTTTTGTAAAATTTAATTCAGCAACCATTTTCCCTGTTTTAATATCAGAAAGAATAAAATCAGTTTTAGTTTGTTTTCCAAAAGCACTAACAATAACTTTATTATCTTGAATAAAATTAGAAAATTCAGCATCTAATTCACAATCAACTCTTTTAATATTATGTAAATCTTCATAATCAGAAATAACTAATTTATTATCATTTATATTTGTACTTCTTGATAAAAGTAATTTATGTTCTTTAGAAAAATCAATATTAACACAATTATCAAATTTTTCAATAAAAGTCCCATCAGATAAATTAAATAAAGCAGAATTAGAAATTCCTTTTTCATCAGTTCCTTTAACAAAAAATAAATGATTATCAGCATCACATTGAATATCATCAATTTTTCCAAAAACATAAGGACATTCACAAATAAATAAAATATTTTTACTTTCTAAATCAAAAATAACAGCATTTTGTTTTTCAGAAACACAAATTAATTTCTCATTATTATCATCACCTTTACATAAATGAATAATAGTATTTTTATTATTATTAGGACCTTCATAAGTATAACTAATATGAAAATTATCTGAATTTAAATCCCAAACTCTTGCAATTTCAGAACCAATTTTCGCACCACATCCAAGTAAATTTCCTTCATTATTAAAAGAGAATGAATGAACATTAAAACCTTCTAAAGTTAAAACATCACTTCCATTTAAATAATTCCATATTTTAATAATATTATCATTATATTTTGTTGCAATTAATGCAACTTCTGATGTCTCTGGTACAATCTCACATGCAATTGCCCATCCTGGAATTCTATTATGAAATTTTTTTATTATTCTTCCATTTTCACAATTATATAATATTGCATTATGTTCATCAATTATACCTAATAATACTTTTTGACATGGAGAAAATGTAAAGTAATCAAATTTTTCTGCATTTAAATTTAACCATATAAATTGTTCATCTTTCTTTTCATCACCATAATTAAAAATATCTATACAAATATCACTTGAAGTTGTTATTTTTTCTTTTTGGAAATTTATTGTAAAGGAATGAAATTTTTCTTTATATATTATTCCTATTTTCTTTTTATTTTCTAAATCCCAAAATACTAAATTTAAATAATCTGTTGAAACTGCAATTTTACAATCATCACTTATTATAACTTTATTTATTATATTTTTAAAAGAAATTATTTCTGTAATATTTCCACTATCTAAATTCATTTCATAAATTCCATTTTCTAAAGCAAATAAAAAATTAACATCATTTGGTGATAAAATAGCAGCTAAAATTTTATTATAAGAATTAACATTATTAATTTTAAATTGTTTCTTAGTTTCTTCTTTAACAAAATCAATAACTTTAACATTGCATTTAGGATCAATTGAAATTAAAGTATCACCTCTTATAACTTTAAAAGGAGATTTTTCTTTTAAATTTTTAACAACTTTTCCTTTTAAAACATCCCAAACTGTAAAATGATCTTCAGTAGCTAAACCAAAATATCTTCCAGCAGTAGAAAAAGAAAAAGAAAGAGTTTGACTTTGTTTTTGATCAGTTGGTTTGAATTTAACAATAACTTTACCACTTGCAATATTATAATGAACTGGAGGTTCTTGTTTATAAATTATAATAAATGATCTATTATTTGGTGCAAATTCTACTCCTTCAACTTTTCCTTTTGCATCATATTTATAATGATATTTATCTAAATTATTTGTTTTCCAAATGTAAACATAATCTAAATTTGCACCTTTTGCTATTGATGAAAGATATTGTTCATCATTTGATAATCTTGGATCTATAAATGTACTACCTTGAGGATATTCGAAATGACCAAATAATGGAATGTTTATTGTTTCACATGAATTGTATTTATATAATTTTGATGTATTTAATTTTATTTCGTAATGTTTTTCTAAATCGAGATCAATTTTAGACATGTTTTATTATATTTAAATTTTT
>JAJMZS010003677.1:0-10163 GCA_023807205.1 Isotricha prostoma | reverse complement strand
CATATATTATCTCTTCATTCCCTTTTAATTCATTTTTATTTTCTTTTAATTCTTCAATTAATTTTTCTAAATCCTTTAAATCTTGTTCTTTTTTATTAATTAAATCAGAAATTGTTGAATAATTATTTTTATAATCTTTTATATTATAATAATAAAATAAACATTCAAGATTTTGATATCCTAATTCTGGATATTCATATTTTACAATTTCATAAATTTATTTTGTTTTTGCAATAATAAATAATTTTTATAATTTTGTGCCATATTTCTTAATAATCTAATACATTTTTTTTGTAATTCTTCATTTTTTCTTTTTCCCAGATCTTTAATTAAACAATTATTAGGACAAATCATACATTTAAAATTTAAATCACAACATGAACAAAATGAAATATATTTTAAATACTTATTCAAGTTTTTTATAAACTTTTTTATTATTAATATTTTCTATTTTTCTTAAACACATTCTTATTTTCTATTTTTATATATTCTTTTTTTATTTTATAATTTTTTAATTTTATTGTCCTAATTATTTAATAATTTAAAATATATTTTTTTAACTAAAAAATGAACGATTTTAACCAAAACAATTTTATGAATGGAAATAATATTCAAAATAATAATTCTTTAGAATCTAAAATAGAATATTGTTATTCTATTATGGATAATTTACTACAAAAAAAAATATTAGATCATGAATGCTTTTTTAAAAATGATTTTTCATTAATAAATAATCAAGTATTATTTCCTTCAAAAATTATATCTGGAATTGATAATAAAAATGATTATGAAGATATATTTAAATTTCAAACTCAAAATTCCCATATTGAACTTCCTAGTTCAGATGAAGAAAATGACATAACATCTCATAAAAAAAAAATTAAACCATCATTTAAAGAAATATGTGATCATTATTATAATATAAGAGTTATAAGTGATAATGATGAAGATAAAGATTCTTTACTTTATCCTGGTATATTAATTCAAGATATTCCTAAAGAAATGAATGTTGAAGATTTAAGAAAACAAGTTAAAACATTTTTTGATCCTGTTGAATTAAGAATTATTAATTGTAATAATATTAAATTTGGTTTTTGTAAATTTGAAAATATTCAACAATGTAATATTTTTTATAACGAATTTCAAAAATATGGACAAAAAAGATATGCTTATGATAATTTTGATAATAGTGGAGAATTATATTATGTTGTAATAAGGAATATTTCAAATTATATGAAAAGTAATTTTGAAGAAAAATATTTACAAAAATATGAAAAAGATTATATATTAAATGATGGAAATAAACAAATTGAAAAAATAGGAGGAATAAATTGTTGGGTAATTATTTTTAAGGATTTTGATTCAGCTTTTAAATTTTGTAAAGAATTCAATAAAAAAGATGGTTTAAAAATACATTTTCATTATAAATGTTTGAGAAAAAATAAATTAAATATAAACATTTTTAAAAAAGCTTTATTTGGTAAAAAAAATCCAAAAAAAAAACAAAAAAGTATAAATAAAAAATAAATAAAAAAATAGATTCAACTAAATAAAAAAAATTTAATTTAAATAAATTAAAAATAAAATTAAAATAAACTAAAACCAATAAATTAAAAACTAAAATTAACCTAATCTTCATTTTTAAATTTTTCAGTAGCTTTAACTAACCCATCAATAATACCAGGTTCACCAGCAGAATGTCCAGAATCAGGAATAATAAATAATTCACATTTTTTTAATTTTTTATGTAAATCCCAAGCAGATTTAACAGGACAAATAACATCATATCTTCCTTGAACAATAATAGTAGGAATATTTTCAATTTTATAAGCATCTTCAAGTAATTGATTTTCACATCTAAAAAATCCACCATGAACAAAATAATGAGTTTCAATTCTAGCAAATTGACAATTAAATAAATCATCTTCAGTTCTAACAACATTATCTTCATTAACAAACAATTGACAAGTCTTCATTTCCCATTCAGTCCAAGCTCTAGCAAATTTAATTTTTTCTTCTTCATCATTTCCAGTTAATCTTCTATAATAACCACCAAGAATATCAAATCTTTCAGCAGGAGGTAACAATGATGATAATTTCTCATGAAAATCAGGAAAAATCCAAGAAGTACCATTTTGATAAAAAAATTCAACTTCACTTCTTCTTAATAGGAAAATTCCTCTTAAAACTAAATGACCAACTCTTTGAGGATGAGCTTCTGCATAAGCAATTGATAATGTACTTCCCCATGATCCACCAAATAAAGAATGCCATTTTTCTATTTTTAAATGTTCTCTTAATTTTTCCATGTCTGAAATTAAGAAATCTGTTGTATTGTCTATTAAATTTGCAGGTGGTGTTGATTTACCTGCTCCTCTTTGATCAAACATTACTATACGATATATTTCTTTGTCGAAATATTGTCTGTAAATTGGAGAACATCCTGCTCCTGGACCACCGTGTACTATTAATACTGGTTTACCTTTTGGATTACCACTTTCTTCATAGTGGATTGTATGAATTTCGGATACTTTTAACATTCCTTCGTTAAATGGTTCATGTGGTGGAAATAATTTTACTCTTGGAGGTAGTTTATCCATTATTTTTTATTTTTTATTTATTTTTTATCTTAATTTTTAACTTTTTTATTTTTTTAAATTTTTGTTATTTTATTAATTTTAATTTTTTTTTTAATTTTTTTTTGTTTTTGTTATTTTTATATTAGTGAATTATTTATTATTGATGATGTATTAGATGAATTTATTGAGTTTGAGGATTTGTTTAATTTAAATTTTGATTGTTCTTTTGGATTTTGTTTTGTTTTATTACTATTACTATTACTTAATATTATTGAATAATCAAATTCTTTGTTTTTTAATTTAAAATTATCTAAAGATGATAATTTTATTTTTGATATTGGTTCATAATATAATCTTTTGTTAAATTCATCTAAATAATCTTTTGATAAAACTATTGATCTACTATATTTTTTCATTTCAATTAATTCATCTTCTTCATCTTTTTTCTTTTTTAATTCTAATTCTAATTTTTTCTTTTTTCTATTATTATTATATTTCTCAAATTTATATTTAAATCTTTCATCATATATTTTCTTCCATCTTTCAGGAGAAACTGATTTATTCTTATTTAATTTATTTGAATAATCATTAAATATTATATTCTTTTTTTTTAATATTTCTATTTTTGAATTTGCTTCATTTCTTCTATTTGAATCATCAATTAATCTATTAAATATTTTTACTAAATTTTGTTTTGATGTTTTAGGTTTATTTTCTTTTAAAATTTCATCTATTTTATCATCTCTTAATTTTCTTTTTGTGGCATAATTATTCATTCTTGTTATAAAATCTTTGTCATTAAAATTAATTTTAGAATATGTTTTCTCTATTTTATATAAAATATCAGATATATTATATATGTTATATCTATTAAATAATTGAGTTTCAAATATTTTATTATAACTTTCTTTATTATTTTTTAATTTTATTTTTTTATTATCTTCCATAGGTGATAAATTTCTAGAAAGAGTATTATGTTTATTTTGATTATGTTCTATAATAAATTGTTTAATTTTTGGAATTGAAATTTCAATATTATTACCATTATTTAATTGTTTTAAGTTTTTATTTTTTTCTTTATTATTTTGGTTTCTGTTTCTAAAAATATTCTTTTTATTTATTTTTTGAGGAGTTTTTTGAATATTATCTGAAGAGTTAATTAAATTTATTTGTTTAGAAAATTTAGTTGAAGTTTCATTCGAAATTTCTTTTTTTTTATGTGAATTATATTTTATATCTTTATTTAATCTTGATACAAATTTATTAGTAATAATTAATTTTTTCATTTTTTTATTTATATTAACAAAGAATAAATAAGCAAAAAATAAATATTTATACAATTTTGGCAAATACCAAATTAAAGCAAAACAAAAAATTAATTATATATAAAATTCCCATAATTATATAATCTTCCTAATGAAGGTTTATTTGTAAAATTATCTCCATAATTTGTATTATAATTATTTGTATCATATTTTGAAAAAAAGGATTCATTATTTATTCCATTATATAAATTATTAACATATTTTCTTCTATTCCCATTAAAAATATTATTTTGAACTAAAGAAGAAAATTTATTTTTATTATAATAAGAATTATTATTATTAAAATTAGTTTGATAATTATTCTTTTCAAAAATTGAATTATCATTTGAATTTATATTACCATTATTTATATAATCCCTATAATTTATTCCATAATCTCTTCTACTACTTTTTTCAATATTCAAATCATTTGAATCTTGATATAAATTCTTATTAAATTTATTATCATTATTAATTTGTAGATTAGGAAAAGAATAATTATTATTAAAATTATAATAACTAATATCTTTTTTATAATAATTACTATCATATTTTTGTTTAGTTTGATTATCATTAATATTATAATTATTCCCATAAGAATAATTATTATTATGTTTAAATTCTTTAAAATAAGAATAATTAATTAATTGACTACAATTAGGTCTTTTTTTACTATCATATTGAAAAATATCATTTAATAAAGTAATAGCATCATCACAAGCACCAATAACAATATTTTTCAAATCTTTTTTACTCGAAACCGGAAATTTCATTCCTAATTTTTGCATTAATTTAAATCCTTCAGGCCACTCATTAAAATCAGGAGTACCTAAAATATTAACAATTTTATTTAATTGATCAAATTCATCCATTCCAGCAAAAAATGGTTTTAAATTATACATTTCAATCATAACACAACCAACAGCCCAAATATCAATACTTGAATTATAATTTTTAGATTTAAGAACACATTCAGGTGCTCTATACCATCTTGTACAAACATAATCAGTTAATGAATCATTTTTAAATGAAGGTATTTCTTTTGCTACACCAAAATCAGCAATTTTAACTTGATTTCTCTTTTCTGTGTATAAAATATTTTCTGGTTTTAAATCTCTATGCATAAAACCATTTAAATGTAAATAATTTAAACCATTTAATATTTGATATATTATATTTTTAATTTTATATTCTGGAATTAAATCTTTTCTTTTTCTATGTCTATCAATAAATTCAAATAAATTTGTATCACAGTATTCAAATATAAATGATACTTCACTTGATGGTTCTCTTATTACTTCATTTAATTTTACAATGTTTTCATGATTTAATTGCTTTAATATTCTTACTTCTGTTTGTGCCATACATTCATTCCAACTTTTAATTTTATCTTTTAATTTTTTTATTGCTACTTTTTCATTTGTTTCTTTATTAACTCCTCTATATACTGTTCCATATGTACCATCTCCTATAACATCGAAAACTTGATATTTATCCATTTTTTTTTTATATTTTTAAATAATTAAAAAAGTTCTTTGAATTAAAATTTTTTTTTTAAATTATTTTTTTTTTATTTTGGTTAAATATAATAATAAATATTATTTAAATATTAATTTATTAAATATTTATCATATTAAAAGAATGAATCAAAGAGAGAAAAAAGGACCAAAAAAAAACGCTAAAAAAAATTTTTATAAACAAAATCAAAAAGAAAGAAAACAAGCACAAGCAAATAATAATGACAGTGATGAAGAACCACAACAAAAACATCAAAAGAATCAAAAGAAAAAATTTGAAGATTCTGATGAAGAAAAAGAAGAAATAAATACAAATAAAGAAGTTGAAAAGAATAAAAACAAAAATAAGAATAAAAATAAAAAGAAACATGATGAGAGTGAATCAGATGAAGATGAAAGAAAAAAGGAAAAAATGGCAGAAGAAATTGAAGAACAAATGAATAAAAAAAAAGAAAAAAAAGAAAAAGAAAAAGAAAAAGAAAAAAGAGAAGAAGAAGACTCAGATGATGATAATAAAAAAAATAAAAAGAATAAAAAGAAAGATAAAGGTAAAAAAGGAAAAAAAGAAGAAGAATCAGAAGATGAAAAAAAAGAAAATGACGAAGAAGAAAATGATGATTCAATAAAACCTAAAAAAGTAGAATATTGTGAATTATGTCGTTTTCCAAAAGAATATTGTAAATATACTCATGCTTTAATTTTAAAAAAAATTGATGATGAAGATAAAGAAGAAAAAGAAGAAAAAGAAGAAAAAGAAGATAAAGATGATAATAAAGAAGATAAAGAAGAAAAAGATGAAGATGAAAATACAAAAAAAGAAAATGAAGAAGATGATAAAAAAGATAAGAAAAAAAAGAAAAAACAACCAACAATGATTTTAATTGAACAATCAAAAAGAGGAAAAAAAAAACATATAACTTATATTACTAATTTAGAAAAATTTGGTTTAGTTTTAAAAGATGTTTCTAAACAATTAAGTAAAAAATTTGCTTGTAGTTGTACTGTTACAAAAGAAGATAATGGACAAGAATGTATTACTTTAACAGGAGAATTTGCTGATGAAGTTCTTGAATTTTTAACTACTAATTTTGATAATATTAAACATGAAAATTGCCAAGTTAAAATAGATAAAAAATAAAAAATACAAAAAATAAAAAAATTTATTTTTTGTTAAATTTTTTTTTAAATTTTTTTTTTTTAATTTTATAAAAATTTAAAAAATAATTAATCCTATATATTTAATTATCAAAAATTAAACTTTATATCTTTGTGTATTTCCAGTATAACCAAAACTACTTTTATAATATGATAAAGCACTTTCATCAAATTTTCTTTTAATTTCACTATAAGCAGCATTAACATTACTTTGATTATGTCCTTTAATTAACAAATAAAGTTTTTTTTGACCAATTGGAATATTTTTTCCAGGTTCAACAAAAACTCCTCTTTGAATAATTTCAACATTATCATTTTCTCCTAATTGTTTTAAATAATCTTTCCTAGTTAATTTAATTCTAGTACTAATTGGATAATCATTAATTTCAAATTCAATAGAAAAAATATGATTTTTTAAATTTTCTTCTTTTTCCCATTCTTCAATAATTTTACTAGCATCTTCAACACCTTTTTTAGTACTTACACCAGCTTTATAATTTTCTAAAGCTTTCTGCATTGCATTTTGTACAATTGGTATTATTTCATTACTTGATTTTCCAGTTAAAATTGCAGCTCTTGCTACATTATTTCCAATATCCATTGCAATTTGTTGTGCTTTTTTATCTCTTCTTAAATTTCTCATTTTTTCTTCATGTTTCTCTTTTAAAGTTTTACCTCTTAATATTAAAGCTTGTGAACAATTATCATTTAATAATTTTAATTGTTTTTTGTTCTTTTCTATTTCTTGTTCTACTTCAATATCATTTAAATCATTATATTTATCATTATCATAACCACTACCAATTAATTTTCTTTCTATAATATTCTTCTCTTTTTCAATTGTATTAAATTGATAACCTCTTCCTAAAAATCCTGATATTTTATATTTATCAGTTTCACCATTTTCTAATTTAATTTTATATTCTTTTACTAAATTTTTTAATTCTTCAGGTATTTCTTGATTAGACATTTCTAATGCTCTTACTATATCTTCTGCTAAATGATCTTCATTTTTAGGATCTATAAAAGTATAAGCAATACCTTTTTTACCAGCTCTTCCAGTTCTTCCTATTCTATGTATATAATCTTCTTTATGATTTGGACAATTGAAATTAATTACTAATCCACAATCTTTAATATCAATTCCTCTAGCACTTAAACTAGTAGAAATTAATATTTTAGCATTACCATTTTTTATCTTTTCAATTGAATCAATTCTATCTTCTTGATCCATTCCACCATATAATAATACACAAGGAAATTTCCTTTTATTTAATTGTTTCCATAATTCAATTACATCATCTTTTAATTCACAAAAAATTATAATTTTTGTGTTATTATATTCATTTAATAATTCTAATATTCTCAAAAAACTCATTTCTCTATTTATTATTTCAATATGTTGTTCTATATTTTTTGCAGTTTGTCCTCTATTTCCAATAACTACTTCAATAGGTTTATTTAATATTTTTTTTGCCAAAGATTCAATTTGTCTTGGAAAAGTAGCACTAAACATAACAGTTTGTCTATCTGGTCTTATATTCATTAAAATACGAGAAATTTGAGGTTCGAATCCTAAATCCATCATTCTATCTGCTTCATCAAGTACAACATAAGTTACCTAATTTAAAATTTTTTTTTCAAAAATTATTATTTTTTTATCAATTTTTGAAAAAAAAAAAATAAATAAAAAAAACTTACTCTTTGTAAATTAAATATTTTCCCATTTGATAAAGATAATATCTCAATAAATCTTCCAGGAGTTGCAACAGCAATTTCAACTCCTCTTCTTAATTCATTAATTTGATTTCCCATTGCACTCCCACCATAAACACAAGAAACATTAATTTTTAAATATTTAGTAAAAATAACAATTTCTTCATAAATTTGACAAGCTAATTCTCTAGTAGGAACTAATATTAAAGCAATTGGTCCTTCACCTTCATTTAATTTTCTTTGAGCTAAAATATGTCTTAACATAGGAAGAATATAAGATAAAGTTTTACCAGAACCAGTTTCTGCAATTCCAATACAATCATATCCACTCATAATTATTGGAATTGTTTGCATTTGAATTGGAAAAGGATTTTTTATTTCTCTCATTTCTAATATTTTTGTTATTGTATCATTTAAACCACAATTATACCAATTTAATATTGGTTTTGGTATTTTTTTTCCACGGACTTTAATTTCTCCATTTTTTCTTCTTATTTCTTCTATTTCTAAATCAGTTAATTTTGATATTTCTGGAGATTCTAAATATAAATTTTTTTTAAATGGTTCATATTGTATTTTTGAATGATCAATTTGTTTTAATTCTTTTATTTTTTCTCTTGAAATTTTTAATCTTTTCCAATCATCTTCAATTGAATTTGATATAAAATCATTTTTAGAAACATATTCATTTATATCTTCATTATAAATTACATCACCATTAGAATTTATTTTATTTAAATCTGGTTTAATTATATTATTTGTAATTGTTTCCATAAATATTTTATGATAATTATCATTTTCTTCTATTGATTTTGTTTCATTATTTTCTTCTTTTAAATTTGAATTTTCATTTTCTTTATCTTGATTACAATAATCTTTGAATAATTCTTCTTGAGTTATTTCCATATCATCATCTTTTTGATCTTCTTGAATTATTGCTTCTTTTTCAATATTTTCAAAGAATGCATCAAGTGGATCTATTTCATTTGATTCTTTTTTTTGAATATTTTGTAAACTAGGATTATTATTATTATTTACTTCTAAATTTTTAATTTGTTCATTTATTTCTTCTTCTTTATTTTCTTTTGATAAAAAATCTTCATCTATTAATTTTTTTTCTGAAGTTATTTCTTTTTTTGATTCTTCTGTTATTTTTTTGATTAAATTTTCTTTGTTGTGTTTTTTTTCTTCTGAATCTCTTCTTCTTCTATGAGATCTTGAATGGGAATGTCGGGAATAACCTTTTGTATAATAATTAAAATTTTCAGATATATTACCGTTTTTATCATAATCTCTTGATCTTTCTCTTCTATGTCTGTGATTGTATTTTGAATCTCTGTAATTTGAATGTCTGTGATGAGAATATTTTGAACTTCTTCTTGAATTAGATCTTGAACGAGGCATGATTAAAAATAAATTATATTTATTATTATAAAAATAAAATATTCGTCTAATAAAATAAAAAATTCAAATATTTATAAAAAAATAATTTTATAAAAATGTTTTAAAGTATGTAATTAAAAATAAATAAATGAATTATTTTTAAAGAAATTATGTGTATAATATATATATAATATATATAAATTATAAATAGATTTAAGGGTTATTAAAATAAAAGATAATTAATTAGTTAATTAATTTATCTTCTTCTTTTATTTTACAATTAAATAAATAAAAAATTAACTAAAATGAAGAAAATATTTTTAGTTTTTTAACATACGTATTAATAAATTTTAATTCTTTCCTATATAAAATAGAGCTTAAAATTTAATATTAATACCTTTTTATTACTATTAATTTTTTAAATCATTAATTTTTTTATATTCTTTTTAATTTATAATTTTTATTGAGATATTCAAAATCATCTCGTTATTTCTTTAAAAATAATTCAT
>JAJMZS010003676.1:0-10173 GCA_023807205.1 Isotricha prostoma | reverse complement strand
TTTTTATTCAACAACTTAAATTACATTAATTTAAATAATTAAATAAATATAAAAAAATTTTTAACAATAAATAACCTTTTTATCTCTTTTTCCAATATAAAAATTTTAAAAATTAAAAAATATTATAACATATTTTTATTAATTCACAATTAATAAATAGTGAAAAATAAATATTTATAAAAATATTATAAAATAAATTAAAAATTAATTTATTTTATTTCTTAAATTTTCTTCTATATTCGATAATTTTTTTTCTATATTCCTCATCATCTTGTAACATATTAACAGTTAATTTTTCTCTAGTTAAAGGATCAGTATTATTTTTTTTTAACCAATCTAAAATAGCTTTTTTTTCATAATATTGTCCACTTGGAGTAATAACTGGATGTTCCATATAATTTTGAGTAATTGGACAAATTCCAAATTCTTCATCAAATTCTTCTTCTATTTTTTTTTTTTCTTCTTTTTTATTTTTTTTATTATTTTTATTAAATATGTTAAATAAAGAAACATTTTTTTTTTTCTTATAATTTTCTATTTTTGATTTTTCAATTGCTAATTTTAATTCTTTTTCTTCTTTTTCTTTCATATTTGTTAATACTCGATTTTCTTCTTTTGATAATTCAATTGCTCTTTGTAAATCATTTAATTTAAATTCATTATTTTCTAATTTTCTTTTTTCTTCTTCTTCTTCTTCTTTTTTTTTTGCTAATTCTAATTTATATTCATCATCTGATAATTGTAACATTAATTTAAAATTATTTTCAAATTCATCATCTGATAAATAATCATTTTTATATTTACTTATAATCTTATTTTCAAAAATTTTTTTTTCATTATCATTATTTATAATATTTGGTTTTTCATTTTGATTTTGTACATTTATATTATTAATAGGACTCAATTGTATATTATTCACATTTGAAGATAATGGATTAATAGGGTTTTGATAATTTGGTTGAATATAATTTGGTTGTTGATAATTTGGTTGAATATAATTTGGTTGTTGATAATTTGGTTGAATATAATTTGGTTGTATATAATTTGGTTGAATATAATTTTGTTGTTGATAATTTGGTTGTATATAATTTGGTTGTATATAATTTGGTTGAATATAATTTGGTTGTTGATAATTTGGTTGTATATAAGTGGGTTGTATATAATTTGGTTGTATATAATTTGGTTGAATATAATTAGGTTGAATAATATTTGGTTGATAATTTGGTTGAATATAAGTTGGTTGAATATAATTTGGTTGTATATTATTCTGATATTCCCTGTCCCACATATATTAAATATTAATTATTTTTTTATTATTTATAAAATAAAATTTATGTTTTTAATTATTAAAATTTTTGTTTTAAATATTAAATTTTTATTTTATGTTAAACTCAATTTTCATTATAATTTGTATTTATAATATAAATTTTTTTATACAAAATTAAAATTTTAAAAATAATTAAGAAATTTAAATATTAATTTAAAAATAATAAAAAAATTATTAATATTTAATGTATGTGAGTACGGGGATATCAGCATTGGCAATTTTTTCTAAATTAGAATAATCATTTTTCATTTTTTCTATTTTTTTAAGTACCCCATATATTTCAATATTATTATTTAATCTTTTCTTTTTAAAAAAATTTGAACATTTACTCATTTATATGTTAATTATTTGGATTATCATTCTTATTATTTTTATTTTATAATAAATTATTAATTCTATCTTTATTTATTTTTTAATCAATAATATTTTATTATTATTATTCAATTTGTATTAGTTAAATATGATCTTTTAATAAATTAAGTTATCTAATATCATTATCAGTAATATAAAATCTAAACTATTTTCATCTCATTTATTTAAATAGATGATTTTACAAATTTAATCCATATATTTTTTAAATATCTTTTAAAATGAATAAACTTCCATTAAATCTATAAATGGATAAATAATAAATGAAATAATTGAAATTTATTCAGCAACTGTTATTAAATAATATTAAAACTAATTTTTTAAATCATTTTTTATATATCGTTTAGCAACAATTCAAAAAATAAAAATAAAATAAAAATTGAAAAGAATAGTTGTAAAAATGTTATAATCATATAAATTATTAAAAATGTAAAAAAAATTTATATTTTGTTCAACTAGATAAATATTATATATATTTTAGGTTTTATTTTTTATTTTACAAATTAAAGAAAATTAAAAAAAATGATTTCTAATTAAAATAAAAATAGTTAACTTTCTTTTTGTATTTGAATCTTTATTTAATAAAATAATTACTTTACATTTTAATTTATATTTTAGATTACAATTCTTAAAAAGGAATAAATTAAAAATAAAATAAAATTAATAATTAATATATGGGAAATGTCATAAAATGTGAGAAGATAAATTATGAATGTTTAGATAATCCAAATGATTTTTTAGTATTAAATCTAAACCAAAAAGAATATAATATTCCTCAGAATAATTCAAATCCTTTAAATTATTTATCAAATGATTATATTGACAATAATTTTTTTCTTAAAAAATCATTTCAAAATTATTTTATAAGA
Organism: Isotricha prostoma; assembly: GCA_023807205.1. Lineage (NCBI taxonomy): Eukaryota > Ciliophora > Litostomatea > Vestibuliferida > Isotrichidae > Isotricha > Isotricha prostoma. The sequence goes on along the minus strand of JAJMZS010003676.1, from coordinate 7,608 downwards.
AATACAAAAGAAATTCAAAACTTTGAAATTAAAATAACTCCTGTTATTAAATTAAATGTCCCCCAAAGTGAAAGAGAATTAGATTTAATTGAATGTCAATCAGAAATTCGTTCAGTATCAATAAATAAGGATATTCATAAATCATTAATATTAAATAATATAGAAAAAAACAAAGGAAAAAATATATCAAAAAATAGTTTACAATTAATAAAAAGAAGAAGAAAGGTTTTAAATACTTCAAATAACAAAAATTTATTTTATGCTAAACTTAAAAATGATAAAAAAATTTTTTTAGATGATATAGCAATAAGTGAACATAATGATGAATTAAGTAACTATTCAATAAATATTACAAATAATATAATATTCCAAAGAAAAAATTCAGGATTTTCCCATTTATCAAATTTAGACATTATATCAATATGTCAATACCCAAAAGGAGAAATATTATATAAAGATAAAAAATATAAATATATAGGATATAGAGATTCAAATAAAAATAAAATTGGATTTGGAATTATAATATGGGAAGATAAAAGTAAATTAAAAGGAAATTTTGAAAATAACAAAATAAACGGTTATGCAAAATTTATTGATAATGATGCATTATTTAGTGGATTATATAAAAATGATACACCAAATGGATATGGAATATATGAGAAAAATAATATAATTACAGAAGGAGGAACATGGTTAAATAATCATTTAAATGGAATAGGAACTCAAATTTTAGGTTATAATGATTTTTATCAAGGAGAATTTGAAAGAAGTTCAAAATTTGGTATTGGATTATATCATTGGAATGATGGAACAATTTGTTTAGGTGAATGGAAAGATGATAAAATGAATGGATATGGAGAAATTGAATATTCTAATAATAATATTTATATTGGAGAATTTAAAGATAATATGATGGATGGTTGGGGAGAATTTTTATGGAATGATGGACAATATTATTGTGGTCAATATAAAGAAAATTTAAAACATGGTTTTGGAATTTATATTTCAGATTTTAAAAAATTTGAATGTTTTATTGGGTTTTTTGAATATGGAAAAACTACTGGTTTAGGTATTAAAATCAAAGAAAATGATTTTAAAATGGCTTTTTGGAAAGATGGGAAAAAAATTAATTGGGTTAAATATTGGGAAATTAAAGATTATTTAAAATCAAATCAATTAAAATTTTCAAATTTTTTTCATAAAGATATTAAATATTTCAAACAATATATTAAAAAATTATATAAAAGTGATATTTTCTCTGAAAAGTTTGTTTTTAAAGATATTTTTCATTTTTGTGAAACTTATTAATATTTTTTTTAATTTTTATTTTATTTTGGATTATTTTTATTAGAGTTATCATAAAGTTATATTGGATAAGATTGATGAATTATGAATATATTATATATTATTAAATAAAAAATAATCGATTATATTAATAATATATATTATGAGTTTTTTTTTATATTCAACAATTGTAAATTAAATGAATCTTTGAAAAATTGAAATTTAATTTAAAGTATTGTAGAATATTTTGAGTTATTTATTATAATAAAAATGGTTTTATATATAATTTAAAAATAAATTTTTGATTATTATATAATTATATATTCCAAATATTTTTTAAAATTATTTAAATTATATAGACTCTTAAATTTTTATTTACTTTTTTTCAAAATTATTTAGAATAGTATTTTTTTATAATTTATAACAATTAATAGTTCTCCTTTTTTTATAAAAAAATAAATATAGAGTGTTATCTTGGAAAAAGTATGTTGTTTTTGATTTTAATAATTAAATACAGTATTTTTATTTAATAATAACATTTATTTGTGTATTTAGTGAATAATTTAAAGATTTTCAAAAACAAAAGTTATAATTTTAAAAAATAATTATTTTTGATGAAATTATATCATTTAAAAAAAGATATAAATAAGCATTAAAAAGAATAAAAATAATAAAAAATTAATTTTATTTTTTATATAATAAATCAAAATGAAAACCATTCTAATCTTTAATAATAAACCATCATTATTTTTACACATTATTATATTACTTATTTCATTTAAATTATGTATTTTTTCAGAGCCAGATTATTCAACTTACTCATTAACAAAAGAAGATACTCAGTCAAAAATAGTAAAAATAAAAATAGAAAGTGATGAAACAATGACATATATTTATGATCAGGGTGCAGCAATAAACCAAACAATAATAAGATATTCAGGAAATGAATTAAATTCTGAATTTATATATGATAAGGAAAATTCACTTTTATTTATTACATGTTTAACAAATTATCAAATTGGAAAAATTAATATTTCTGAAATTCAATTTGCAAATCCTATGTCTTCTTATAATTATAATAAATATAAATGTTCAATTTCAAAACAAAATATTTCAGATACAAATTATATTATAATGACTCAAACTTATTCAGAAGTTGATTCAGATAATATTGATATTTATAGAAATTTTATTACAAAAATTGATTATGATTTACAGTTAATTGATCAATTTAATTTTACAATTTTAAATAACGAAAATGTTACTTATAATCAAATTTTTCAATGTATTTCAATAGAATCAAATAAACAAATTTTTTGTGCATATATTGAAATTGATATATATGGTTTTTTTATCAATGATGATTTTGATGATTTAGAAAATTTAAATATGTTATTTCCAGAATCAGAAGGGAATTTATTTTTTAAATTATATCCATTTAATGATGATTCAATTATAAGTATTGTATTAAATCAGTCATTAACAACTTTCAGAATAAAATTAATAACAAGTTCAAATAAACAGATAAATATTAGAGAATTATTTAAATTTTCAGAAAGTACATTAAATTATTTAGATTTAGTATCCCTTAGTTATATATCTGACTCTTCATTTGTTGTTTTAATTGGAAAAAAAAGTAGTATTTATATTTGGTGTGAATTTACTTCTGATGAATCTTCTAGTAATTATATTATTATTAAAGGAGATATTTTTACAAATATTAATAATGCATTAGTTTTTTATTCTAATTCATATATACTTACTTATTTATCAATTTTAGAAGAAGGTAATTATGAAATTTATAAATCTAATTTTACTTTTCCGAGTGAACAAATAAAATGCTCTAATAAAAATATATATTTAATTTCAAATGATACTGGTTCTTTTGACATTAGTGATTTAATAACAAATTCAGTATTAGAAAAAAATTTACTTGAATTAGGAAATAAAAATGGAAATTTAACAATAGATTATGATAATTATAAAATTAATTATTCAGTAGGAGAAAATGGAAAAATATATTCAAATATTTATTATAATTATATAACTCAATCAGAAATTGAACTTCATTATAGTAGTACAACATGTACAATAAATATTTATATATGCAATCAAGTCTGTAATTCATGTAATGAATATTCATCAAATAAATTAGATACAAAATGTATTGATTGTATTGAAAATTATCATTTATCAAATATTAAAAGTGGTTATTGTTCAAGTTGTTCTGATAATTATCAATCTATTTGGAATTATAATACAATATTAGAATATAATGGTTGTTTATATGATTATGAATTTTGTTATGAATATTCTACTTTAAATAAACCTTTTATGATATATGATACTTTTGAATGTGTTGATGCATGTCCTTTACAATATAAATATTATTTAGGTTATTATTGTCTTGAATCTTGTAATAAAGATAATATGGTTCCAAGTGGTGATAAATGTATTTGTGAAAATCAATATAAATTCTATTTGAATAAAACAAATAATGAAATATTATGTGTTCAAAATTGTTCTATTAATTATCCATATTTAATTGTTGAAATTAATGAATGTACTTCAATTTGTCCTTCATTATATGAAATTATTTTTAATTATACTTGTTTAAATGAATGTCCACCTAATACTAAAAAAATTCAAAATGGTAATAAATATACTTGTGAATGTCAATATTATTCATATGAAATTAATATTGATAATTTAGTATATATTGGTTGTACAAATGAAAAAGAATGTCCACCTGGAATGTATATGAATAATAATGAATGTATAACTGAATGTGAAAATTATCATTCAGATACTGAATGTTTAAATTCTTGTAGTGATGATTTTATACAAATAAATAAATTATGTATTAATTTAGAAAGTTTTGTAAATAAAATAGAAGATTATATTTTTTTATTATATCAGCAAGAAAATGTTTATTTAAATAAAGAAGAATATGTTATTCAAATTTATAATACTTCAACTGAGAGTATTAATTTAGCTCAATCAATTAAAAATTTATCTAAAATTGATATAGGTTCTTGTAAAGAAATCATACAAGAGAAATATTCTCTTAATAATGAAGAATTAGTTATTATTAAAATTGATATTTATAAACCAGATTATGTATCAAGTCAAGTTGAATATTTAATATTTACATTATCAGGAAAAAAAATAGATTTAAATGATTGTTCAAATGTAAATATTATAATAACAAATTATTTTAATTTTTCTAAAATAAATTATGAATTAATGGTATCACTTGCAGAATATGGATATGATATTTTTAATCCTTCTGATTTTTTTTATTCTTCAGTTTGTAGTATTTATAAGAATGAATTTGGAACTGATGTGATTAATTTAATAAGAAGAGAAGAATATTATCAAAATATTAGTTTATGTGAAGAAGGATGTGAATATAATGGATTAAATTTTGATGATTATAGTTTTCAATGTGTTTGTTTATTTAATACTGATATTGATTTATCTGATAGGAAAAGAAATTATAATATTTGGAATAGTTATTTTAAATCTCCATTATCACCTTCAAATTTAAAAGTTTTTAAATGTTATAAATATTTATTTAAAAATTTTTTTCATAATTATGGTCAAATGTTTGAAATTCTTTGTATACTTTTAGAATTAATTTTAAGCTATTTTATTATATTTCATGGATTAAAATTTTTATTTAGATTTATTCATAATATTATAGAAATGAAAAATACTACAATAATAAAAAAATTTAAACTAAATAGTAAAAAAGATGAAAGAAAAAATAGTCAAAGTAATAATATTATTATAATAAGTAATGATGATATAATTAATCAAAATTCAATTATTCCAAAATGTAATCCACCAAAAATAAATAAAAATTATTCAAAAACTTATAATAATTTTAATGGTCAAAAATGTAAAACTCCAATAAATAAATCAAAATTTAGTAATAAAAAAGAAAAAAAATTATTTTTCTCACAATCAATTTCAAAATTAAAAATTCCAAATAATAATATTCATTTTCATAATTCAATTACTAATAACAATAATATAATGTTATTTTGTAAAAACAAAAAAAAGAAAAAATATAATCAAAATAATACTTTATCAAGTAGTCAAAATACTATGAGAAATATAGATGATGAAGGTGGTGAATCAAATAGTAAAATAGAGAAAATTTTTAAAAATAAAAATAATTCTCATAAACATAAAGGACAAAAATTAGTTTTTTTTCGCCCACAAGTTAATTTTTTTATGTCAAAAGATGAAAAAATGAGTAATTTGATGAAACCAGTGAATGAATTACCAATCAAAACAAGGTCAAATGAATTAAAAAATGAAACAGATAATGATAATAATTCAATTGATTTTAACAAAAAACAATTAACACAAAATTCAAATTCAAATGTTTCAAAAAGAAAATTTACAAATGAAGAAATTATATATATGAAATATCAATTTGCATTAAAATATGATAATATACCTTTTTTTCAATATTATTGGTTATTATTAAAATTTCATCAATTAATCATTTTTACGTTTATTACTGATACAGATTATAATTTGAGATTAGTAAAAATTGCTTTATTTATTTTTAGTTTGGATTTATTTTTATTTTTTAGTGCTCTTTTTTTTTCTGATAAAGTATTTACTGATTTATATAATAATAAAGGGAAGTATAATTTTTTCTTAAATTTTCCAAAAGCAATTTTTTCAAGTATAATTTGTGGTTTAATTAAATATTGTTTAAATAAATTGTCAATGTCACATGATTTAATTAAAAAAATAAAATCAAAAAAAGGATTATTTAAAAAAAATTATGTATTAGTAGTTAAATCAAATTTGAAAGTAAAATTTACAATATTTTATATTATTTTATATTCATTAATGATATTTTTTTGGTATTATATTAGTGTTTTTTGTTCTATATATCAAAATAGTCAATTAGCTTTGCTTAAATCTTCTTTTCTTAGTTTTCTTATTAGTATGTTTTATCCTTTTTTATTTTGTCTTTTAAATACAATTGCAAGAAAAATTTCTTTAAGAAAAAAATGGAGTTTATTGTTTAAATTAAGTTCTTTTCTTAATTATTTATAATTGATTTGATATAAATTATTTATTTAAAATAATTATAATTTAATATATAGTTTTACAATTTCTATTAATATTTTTATTTTATATCAAATTTAATTATTTCAAATTATTTAAAAAATATAATATATTTTATTATTATCTTTAAGATATTTCCATAATTTATTTATTCTATTCTTTTTATATATAAATATTTATTTACAAATCAATATAATAAGTAAATATATATTTGATATTTTTAATCAATTATTTATTAAACTATTATTTATTTCATTATATTTTATAACTCATATTTAATTTTAAAATTTAAAGAAATAAAATTAAAATATATTTTTATTAAGATTTTTTAATTTCTAATTAAAATTTTAATTTCTTTTAATAATATTTATTTATCTAAATTTATCTTCTTCAACATTTTTTTACATCATTATTCCTTTTTGGTTATTATGCATTATAAATCTTAGATTGAATTGCAGATCTTATTCTACTAATAACATAAATTTTAAAATGATTTTTGTCATAAACAGGATTTATTGTTACATAATAGCATCTTCTTCTTGGAGGACGGGTAGGTAAATAACTGCATCTTCTTTCTCTATAAGGTTTTAATGGTCCTAGGATAACATCAGCAGTACCATATTTAAAAGTATATCCATTTGTATCTTTACGGAAATAATATAATTCAGCTCTTGCATATCCTCCTATTGTTTTATTATATACTAATTCAACATTTGATTCTGAATTTTTTTTTAAAGCATTATTTAATTTTTTTACCCATTCTTTTACTTTAGCTGGAACATTAAGTTTAGAAACTTCTTCAATATAATTTTGTTCAGTAGTTTGAATTTGTAATGCTTTATTTACTGTTATCTTTTCTATTGCACTTTCATATCTGAGTGGTTTATAAGGTTTTGGTTTTATTATTGGCGGGGGAATACGTTTCTTTCCTACTTTTGTAGAAAGGACAGTTGATAATAATATTAATGATATGAGATATAATTTCATTTTATTTATAAATAATATTAAAGATATCATTTATATTACAATTATTAAATTAATTATTTTATTAATAAATATTTAATTAATATGTCTTATTATTAAATTACTATATCATTTAATATATATTTTATTATATCATTCATTATAATTTTATTTAAATTTTAATTTGAAAATTTCTTAATGTCATTTAATTAAATCAAAACATATAATTTTTTATAATAGTTTAAAATATTTTTAATTCAATAT
>JAJMZS010003675.1:0-10182 GCA_023807205.1 Isotricha prostoma | reverse complement strand
CAATAGAAAATAATTTCTATGGAAGGTTTGAATTAGAACCTTTAGAAAGAGGTTTTGGTACTACTATAGGAAATGCACTTAGAAGAGTTATGCTTTCAAGCATGCCAGGAAGTGCAATAGTAGCTGTTAAAATTGAAGGTGCAATGCACGAATTTCAAACTCTTGAAGGAGTTGTTGAAGATGTTACAGCTATTGTATTAAATTTAAAAAGTGTTGTTGTTAAAAATAATTCTGAAGAAGTTCAAACAATTAAATTATCTGTTTCTGAAGAACGAGTTGTAACTGCAGCTGATATTGAAACTAATGGTGAAGTTGAAATTGTTAATCCAGATCAAGTTATTGCTACTTTATCTAAAGGTGGTAAACTAGAAATGGAAATGCTTGTTGCTAATGGACGTGGATATGTTCCATCTAATGAAAACAAGAAATATATTGAAAATGATAAAATTGGATATATTCCTATTGATGCATTATATTCACCAATTGAAAGAATCAGTTATGATGTTGAAGGTGCTCGTGTAGGTCAAGATGCTAGTTATGATAAATTAATTATGAATGTTTATACTAATGGTTCATTAAGACCAGAAGAAGCTATGGCTTTAGCTTCTAAGATATTAATTGAACACTTGAATATTATTACTAATTTAAGTGAAATAGCTGATACAACAGGTATTATGAATGCTAAACAAGAAGATAGTAAACAAAAGAAACTTGAAACATCTATTGATGATTTAGATTTCTCTGTTCGTGCTTATAATTGTTTAAAAAGAGCTAATGTTAATACTTTAGGTGATTTAACTGAAAAAACAGAATTAGAAATGATGAAAATACGTAATTTAGGTAAAAAATCTTTAAAAGAAGTTATGGATAAGATTAAGGAAATGGGTCTTAAATTCCGTGATGAAGATTAATAGTTAGGAGGAATTAATATGTACAGAAAATTAGGACGTACTAACAAACATAGAAGAAGTATGCTTGCTAATCTAACTAAAAGCTTAATTGAGAATGAAAGAATTGAAACTACTGAAACAAGAGCTAAAGAAGTTCGTAAATTTGTAGATAAAATGATTTCATACGGAAAAGATGGTTCATTAGTAGCAAGAAGAAAATGCTTAGCTTTCTTACAAAATGATACTGAAACAACTAAGAAAGTATTCGATGATTTAGCTAAACGTTATGCTAATAGAAATGGTGGATACACTAGAATTTTAAAATTAACTGAACGTCGTGGTGACGATGCTTTAATGGTAATTTTAGAATTAGTTGAAGAAGACGCTAAATAATTAGCGTTTTTTCTATAAATTAAGGAGTAATATTTATGGATTTATATCTATTATTTTTTATTAAATGAGCAACATAAAGATAAAAACAATTTATAAATCAAATTTAATTAATTTCCTTTTAATAATATCATTTATTTCTTTTTCATTAAGTCAAAATTTAATATTCGACGACGATTTATGTGAACAATTTGGAAGTAATTTAATATATCATATTATCAATAATAATACAAAAGAATTAAATAAATCAAAAAATATATTTTCTAAATTTGAAAATATTACACATGTTGATATAATTAAAAATTCAGGAACAGGTTTAAATGATTTAGGAGATTATATTGGATGTAAAAGAAACAATAACTCAGAATATTATATGATGAATATTATGTCTTCAACAAATCCTTTATTACAAACAACTTTAGGTTTTTGTTATTATAAAGAATGTACTAAAAATCATTTCCAAAATTTTACAAATAAATTAACAAATGAAATTAAAACACATTCTTTTTTGAATATTTCATCTTTTATAATAAAATTTATAAATCCAGATGAAGAAATAAAAGAAATAAGAAATTATTATGGAAAAGGTCCAAAAATAACAATAATAACATTAATAACATTAATAATTTTTGAATTAATAATAGTAATATTAAAACCAAAAAATAAATTTTTAAAAGCATTTAATTTTATAAATAATGCAAAATCAATTTTAACAGTAAAAAATCAAAATGAATTATATGAAAAATTAAGAGTTTTTGATGGATTAAGATTCTTTAGTGCATTTTATGTTGTATTTGGACATATGTGTGTTTTTCCTTTAGCATATGGTGCAAAAAATGCAATTGAAATTATTTACGCTGCAAAAAAATGGCATTTTGCAATTATTACAAGTGCATATTATGCAGTTGATATATTTTTTTATATGAGTGGTTTTTTTTTTGTTTTTTCTATTCAAAAATATTTAAATAAAAAAATAAATAAAGTAAAAATTCTTATTATGGGATTTGTTTTAAGATTTATTAGACTTTTACCTTTTATGATTATTGGTATTTTTGGCTTTACTTATTTATTACCTTATTTAAAATATGGACCAAAATATTCTATTATTGATAGTTTTAATAGAACTTGTACAAAATTTTATTGGCATAATTTATTATTTATTAATAATTTTATTATTTATTCTATAAATCCTGATGATGTTGGTTGCTTTGTTCATGGATGGTATCTCGCTTGTGATATGCAATTTTTTGTTTATTCAATGCTTATTATTATTATTTTTAATAATAAACCTAAAGTTAGAAAATATATTTTTATTTTTACTTTTGTAATTTGCTCATTTATACAAATTTTTATTGTTTATAAATATAATTTTTCTTATAATGATATGATTCATACTGGTGATCAAGTTACTAATATAGATCAATTACAATTATTTTATATTAGACCTTATGTTAGAATTACTCCTTATTTATTAGGAATTTTATTTGGGGAATTGTTTTTAGAAACTAAAATTTATAAAAAATTCAATGTCAAAAAAGAAAATAAGAATAAAAAAGAAATTCTTGATATTAATATTCTTAGTATAAATAAATCAAAAAATAAAGAATTTGAATTTCCACTTTTAAATTCTTCTCAAATTATTCAAACAAATAGTTTTTTACCAAATGAAATACAAAATAATAATAATAGTAATAATAATAATGATAATAATTTAATAATAAATGAACCTCAAAATTCAATTAATTCATATAATGATGAAGAAGAAGAAAATGATTGTGTGAATAATGATAATATATATTATAAAATAAATAACTATTTAGAAAAAAATAATTTTATATGTTATATAATAGCATTTTTATCTATTATTTTATTTAATTTAGTTTTTTGGAATTCTTCAATAAGTAATAAAGGAGAAAAAGAATTAACAACTTTTTGGGCAGCAATGTTTCAAACTTTTGGAAAAGTTTTTTTTATTTTATCTATAGGAATTATTATTCATTTAACTCTTCTTGATAAATTAATTTTTATAAGAAAATTTCTAAGTTTAAAAATTGAAACTCAAATTTCAAGACAATCTTTTGGAATTTATGTTGTTCATCTTTATTTTATTGGTATTTTTATTTCTTGTTATTCAAATAATTATTATATTAGATTTATAGATATGGGAATTCTTAGCCTTGGACTTTTTATTTTTTCTTGGTTTTTTAGTTTTATTATTGGATTAATTGTTGAGAGTCCTGTTGTTGTTTTATGTAAGGGTCCCTCAAAATAATAGTTTTTAAAATTAGATTTTTGAACAAATCTAGATTTTTTATTCTATTATATTTATTAAATAAGAAAAATAAAAATTATTTTTTATTAAAATTATTATTAAAAAATTCTTAATAAAATAAAAATATTTGAAAAAATAATTTTTTTAAAATAATGTTTTAAAGTTATTCAAAGTTTCTAATTAATAAATTTTTATTTTATTTAAAGAAATATAATATAATTTTATCGTTTTTTTAATTATTAATACAATTAAATAAATCTAAATTTGGATGGTTTAAATAAACATATTTATTTAAATGAAATAATAAATTAATTAAAAATAAATAAATATTAAACTTTTTAATTTGAAGAAAAATCATTTTATTCAGTAAATTTCACTGTTCATTGATATATATGGATTTAACATAATAATAATTATATTTTATCTTAATTTGTAAATCGATCAACAAAAGATTTTCAAAATTATTGAATTTTTTTTATATAAAACCATTATCAATATATAATATAAATTCTTGAAATAAATTTAAATACTTATTTTTAAAAATTATTTATTTTCAATTCTAAATATATGTTTAACAAATTTTTCTAATTGTGAAAAAATATTAAAATATATTTATATAAATTAAAGAATCTCTCATTCATAAAAAAATAATTTATTTTAAAACAAATAAAATTAATAATTTAAAGAATAACAGTCTATTAACAAGGAAAAAATAAAAAATACATTCATAAAAATTAAAACAACATTTTACCTTTTTTTTGATTAATTCAATTATTAAGTCTTAATATTTTAAAATTTTTATAAATGATTATAAAAAAATATCAATTTATAATATTAATAATAAATTAAAAAGAAATATATCTTTAAAATTTAATTAATAATCCATAATATTAATTATAAATATTTTCTTAATTTAAATCATTTTTTTACAATTTTAAAAAAAAAATATTTTGATATTTAAAAGCTTTTTGCAAAAGGTTTAAATTAAAGATGACAGAAGCCCCAAATGTTTCTAATGTATCAACTAAAACTTTAAAATATGAAGGTAAAATTTATGAAATTAATTTATTTCAAAAATCAAATAATTTAATCATAAAATGTATGGAAATCAATACATTAAATTCAAATCAATATGAACACGAATTTTCATTTCTTGATTTAATTAAAATTTCCAAATTTTTTAATTTATTTGAGAATATTACTTCAATTATTATAGAATTAACAAAAAGAATTGAAGAAAATAAAATAAAAATTACTATAAATGAAAATTATTGTAATATTATAATTGATGTGGAAATTAAAATTATTGATGAATTGTTTCTTCAATTAGAAAGAAAAGATGATAATTTAAATTCACATATTATAACTTTAAATAAAAATATTATAGAACAAAAAGGAATAATAAATAAAATAAAGAAAGAATTAAATAACAAAATAAATAAAATAAATGAAAAATATAATAAAAAAATAAAAAAATTAAACGAACAATTAAATAACAAAATAAATAAATGGAAAGAAGAATCAAATAAAATAATTAAAAAATTAGAAGAAGAAAAAAAAGAATCAAATAACAAAATTAAAATTTTAGAAAATGAAATAAATGACTTTAAACAAAATTTATTACCTTTAAATGAAGAAAAAATAAACGAAGAAGACTTTGATACTTTTAAAGACTCAAAAATAATAAAAAAAATAAATGAAAAAATAACAATATCAAATTTTATAAAAATAAATTCAAAAATAAAATTTAATTTATTATATCAAGTATCAAGAGATGGTGATAGAATACAAACATTTTTTAATAAAGTAAAAGATAAATTTCCAACTTTAATAATAATTAAATCAAAATCTGGATTTAAATTTGGAGGATATACAACAAATACTTGGGATCAAACAGGAAAATATAAAACAGATGAATTAGCTTTTATTTTTTCTTTAGATAAAAGAAAGAAATATAATATTAAAAATAATGAAAGTAAATATGCAATTTATGGATATAATTATAGAATTGCCTTTGGAAGTGGTTTTGATTTTAGTATTTATGATCATTGTACTAAAAATAATGATAATTATTGTAATACTCCTTATTCTTATAGTACTATTCAGAAATCTGAATTAACTGGTGGACAATATAAATTTGTTGTTGATGATTTAGAAGTTTATCATGTTGTATTTGAATAATATTTTATAATATGTTTTTTTAAATTTTTTTTTTATTTCATTTTTTAATTATTTTTACTTTGTTATATTATATTATTATCATTTTTTTTTCTTCAATATAATTTAATAATAAAAATATAAATGTATGGTTTTATATTTTTCTTTTTATATTGTTTTTTTTCATAAATTTTAAAATATTGAACATTTTTAAATTAATATAATTTTTTTCATTATTCTCAAATTGAATATATAAAAAATAATTTCCAAATATAATTAATTTCAAAAAAAAAAGTATATAAATAAATAAAAAATCAATAAATAACCTAATTGTTAATATAAATCATAACCCATTTAAAAAGATATAAAAAAAAATAAAAAAAATGTCATCAGAAGAATTAGCAATAGGAATAGATTTAGGAACAACATATTCATGTGTAGGAGTATGGCGAAATGGAAATGTAGAAATAATACCAAATGACATAGGAGCAAGAACAACTCCTTCAGTAGTATCTTTTACAAAACATGAACGTTTAATAGGTCAAGCAGCAAAAAATCAAATAACAAAAAATTGTCAAAACACAATATATGATTCAAAAAGATTAATAGGAAGACGATTTGAAGATCCTGAAGTACAATATGATATGAAAACATTTCCATTTAAAATAGAAAAAGATCAATTAAGAAATAGATTATTAATATCAGTAGAATATAAAAATCAAATAAAGAAATTTTTACCAGAAGAAATTTCTGCAATGATATTAGAAAAATTAAAAAAGACAGCAGAAGATTATTTAGGTAAAAAAATATATGATTCAGTATTAACAGTCCCAGCATATTTTAATGATAATCAAAGACAAGCTACTAAAGATGCAGGTAGAATTGCAGGATTAAATGTAATTAGAATGATAAATGAACCAACTGCAGCTGCAATTGCTTATGGATTAAATAAAAAAAGTGATCAAGAAAGAAATATTTTAGTATTTGATTTAGGAGGAGGAACTTTTGATATATCAATTTTATCTGTTGATTCTACATTATTTGAAGTAAGAGCTACAAGAGGAGATACTCATTTAGGAGGAGAAGATTTTGATAATGCATTAATGAGATATTGTATAGAAGAATTTAAAGAAGAAACTGGAATTGATATTAGTAATAATCAAAAAGTATTAAGAAGATTAAAAGTTTCTTGTGAAAAGGCAAAAAGAGATTTATCACTTTCACAACAAGTAGAAATTGATATTGATTCATTAGCAGAAGGTAAAGATTTTAATATAAAAATAACAAGACCTCAATTTGAAGATTTATGTAAAGATTTATTTAAAAGATGTATAAAACCAATAGAATTAGCATTAGAAGATGCTCAAATACAAAAAGATAAAATAGATGATATAATATTAATAGGAGGTTCTACAAGAATACCAAAAATACAAGAAATAGTAAAAGAATTTTTTAATGGTAAAGAATTAGATAAAACTATAAATCCTGATGAAGCTGTTGCATATGGTGCTGCAGTACAAGCTGCAATTGTAAATAATGTTGAAGATGATGGTTTAGAAAGATTAGTTTTATTAGATGTAGCTCCTTTAAGTTTAGGTATTAAAATTGCTAATGGACAAATGAATGTTCTTATTCCTAGAAATACTACAATACCATGTGAACAAAAAAATTATTATGCTACTGCTGATGATGAACAAGCTAGTTTTTTAATTGAAGTTTATCAAGGAGAAAGAGAATTAGCTTCTCAAAATATTTTCCTTGGTTCTTTCCTTATTTCAGGTATTAGAATTTCTAAAAATGGTGATGTACTTTGTGAAGTTACTTTTTCTTTGGATATTAATAATATTTTACATGTTAGTGCTGTTGAAATTGGAGGAAATGAAATTAAAGGGAATTTAGATATTAAATGTAGTAATCAAAATTTAACTGATGATGAAATTAATGAATTAATTAAGGAAGCTGAAAAATATAGAAAAGATGATCAATTAGTTATTGAAAATAGTCAATCTAGAATTAATTTTGAAAATTTTCTTAATGAAATGAAAAAGAAATATTCAAATAATAGGGTTATTGTACAAAAAATTAATGATGAGATTAAGTGGGTTAGAAAAAATTTAAATGAGGGGAGTTCAGTGTATAAAAATAAATTAAATGATATTAAAAATTTTATATCTAATAATTCATAAATTATATATTTTATATTTATTATTTTTTTTTTAAATGATATTTTGTAAAGTGTCAATTAAATAATTTTAAGTTCTCATACTTGAAATTATATTGAAGAAATATTATTTTTTATTTTAAAATTTCATTAAATTATTAAATATTAAAAAAAAGAAATGAAAAAAACTTTAAATATCATAATATTACTATATTCTTAGTTAAATATTTTCTTAAAATAAGAAACAATGATTTTACAATAAAATCATCAGATATCCAAGCCTTTTATATATAATAAAAATACTTAAATTAGGAAAATTAAGTACAAAAAGAATCAAGATTTCTTGAAATTGTATTTCAATTTATTAATTATATTCTAAAGAAAGTATAACTATTAAAATTAAAAAAAAATATAAAATAAATAATAAATGCATCAAAATAATTTATTTATTGACAAAAAATAATTTGAATTTTTATTTTATAGTTATAAATTTTATTTTTTTAGAGCATTTATTAATTTAATATTTGTTAAAAATAACTTACTCTTTACTCAATTTTAAAAGATTAGTTATTATTAATTTATAATTTTCAATTTGAAAGTAATTTATTATAAGTGTTTATTCAAAAAACAAATTTAGGTCCATTTTTGATTTATTATTATTTAAAAAAAATATCTCTTTTCATTTCACTCAATGTTAATATTTCTGGATTCAAATTCAATGGAATAAAATTAAATTTTAATCTAAAATACATCTTATAAAATCATATTTAAACCATTTAATCCTATTTCAAATAAAAAATATATCAGAATCATTAATGTTATAAAAAGAAGATTTAACTCAAAAATTTAAATGATATTCATATAGAGATAAACAGGTATATATATGATTAATTGCTCCAAATCAATAATATAAGAAAAAAATATTTAAGAATTAAAATTTTTTTAAATAAGAATAACAAGATTATGGCTATTATTGGTATTGAATATGAAAATAATCTTTGATTTTTAATTAAAGGAGGAAATAAAAAAGGACATATTCACAATAATTCTAAAATAAAAAATAATTAAAATAATAGAAAAAGATGTAAAATAAGTAAACTTTTTTATTAGAAATTATTCAAACCTTTTTTTTTCATAATATTATTGACTTTTTTTTTGAGAAGATGAAATTAAATTATTATTATGATCTTTCTTTAAATGAATTTATAACTTATAATAATTAATATTTTTACCTTTTATATATATTTTATAGTTATTCAACTGTTAATAATAAATATTTATTATAAATTATTTTATGTATCTCATTAATTTTTATGTTTCATTTAACATCTAATTTAAATAAAAATTTTTTATATATTGTATTATTCTTAAATAAGAAATAAATGAAAATGATTTCAAATCAATAAATTTTTTTTAAATGAATATTTATATTAGATAGCTTTTTAGAAAACCATATATAATATTCAATTTTTAATATCTTCTTCAATACTATTTTAAGTGAAAATTTTAAAGAAATAATTTAATATAAATTGAAAATAGTTTACTTTACTCTAATATTAATAATGGTGTTGTCCTTTATATAAAGGAGAATAAAAAAAAGAATCACAAGAATATATTAATGCTAAGTAGACGAAGATGTTTTACTTATTATTAAACTTTAAGTTTAAGATTAATATTAATTAAAATTAACATGTTCTATTTTTAATAAATCAAATACTTGATTCTAATATTTGTTTTATTGATTAATTTAAAATAAATAATATATGAAACTTGAATATATAGATTGTGTAAATTAAATAATATTTATTTTTTTAAATTGAATTCTTTTCCCTTAAAATTGCAATATAATGAAAAACAAATAAAATATATAAATGATAGATAATTATAGATTGTATTTAAAAATTAGAAAAATAATTCAATCAATAAACTTTATGGCTTATCTAAAATTTTATTATATTATTTTCAAAAAAAAATTTATATCGATTTTATGAATATAATGACGGATTTTTTTTTTTTGAAGATAATTTATTATCATTATTTTGATAATATAATATATTTTATTTCTTTATTTATATTATTATATTTAAGATATAATTGAATAGAAATAAATAAAATTTTAAAAATTCTGAGAAAGTTTACAACTTCAGGAATTTTTTAAATCCTTTCAATTTTTAAAATGTCCATACAAAAAAATAATTAATTATGAATTGAAACATTAAATCAATATAATATTATTATATATATATTAATCATTAGAAAAAGAATCATTACAATTTTATTTTCTAATATTTAAATAATATACAATATTTTTA
>JAJMZS010003674.1:0-10200 GCA_023807205.1 Isotricha prostoma | reverse complement strand
AATAAATTAAAAATAATTAAATACTTGTTAAAATATTATTTAAATAAAAAAAGAATAATTTTCATAATATTATAATAATAATCAACACAATAATAATATAAATAATAATAATTTTTATTTTTTCTAACTATAAAATATTAATAATATCTAAATCATTAGTTTTAGTATTTCCCTTAAAAATTATTATAATTATTATATTGAATATAAAAAAGATAATAAAAAATATTTATTTTCATTTATTGTTGAATAGTTTTCAAAATAACTAATTCAACCTTTTTTTTTATTTTTAATAAATATTTATTTTAAATAAATTTGATTTTTTAATGAGTTTTTTGATTTATTATTAAATGAATCAAAAGCAATAATTTCTATATTATATTTACCTTTTCTTAATTCTTTATTTAATAACAAAACAATATATTCTTTTCTATCATCTGGAATTAAATAAAAATCTGAGAAATAATTATATTCATATTGATTATTTTTTTCATTTATTAAAATAATTTTATAACTATAAACAATATTTTCATTTATTGCTTGATTAAATTTAATTTGAAACCTTTCTTCTTTATTAATAAAAACTTTAATAACATCAATTTTATTATCTTTAAAATAAAAATAATTTCTTTTATAAATTTCCTTTCTTTGATTATTAAAATAATTTAAATTATTATCAAAAGGAAATTTAATATTCCAAATAATATTATAAAACTTATTATTTTTAAAAAAAATTCTTTTAATTTGAATTAATTTATTTTCTTTAATATCAATAATTAATCCCATTGGATTTTTATCAGCAATTTCTTTATTATCAAATTCATCTTTTGGAATAGGACCATTTTCAAATCCTTTTTCTAATTCAATATTACTAATAGATTGAGTTTGAATAGTTAAAAATTTATTTAAAAAAATACTTCTTTCATCAATTAAAGAATAATGACTATGACCACTTAAATTAATAATATTTTTATATTTTTTTAAAGTATTATATATATTATCATCACCCCATGAAGTATAAACAGTATTTGATGGATTAAAATGTGTTATTATAAAAATAGGTTTTTTATTTTTTGTTTCTTTTACTGCTTTTTCTATTTCATTAATTGCCCAATCTGTGTTATTATTACTATAAATGTAATTTCCATTTTGATTGCCCCATAAAATAAAGTGATATCCTTTTATTATTAAATGATCTTTTTCATTTATATTTAAAATTTCTTTGAATAAATTGTGAACATATGTATTATTATAATATGTTTGATTTATTGTTTCTATATAATAATCATGATTTCCTATTATTCCTATAAATATTGGTTTTTTTTCATTAGGGAAAATTTCTTTATATATTTTTTTCCAGAGTAAAAATGCTTTTTTTGAACATTTATTTACAAAGTCTCCTGCTACTATTAATATATCTATATTTTGTTCTTTTAATGATTGTAATGAAATTTTTAAATTTTCAATATAAATATCCTTTTCTTTATCATCTGGATCTATTTGAGAATCACTTATTACTCCTATTCTAATATTATCTAAATTTATTTCTTTATCTTGGTTTAATATTTTGAATATAAATATTATTATTATTGATAATAATATTGTTATAAATGTTTGGATAATAAAAATATGAAAATTGGTTTTTATTGAATTACTTTTATAAAATATATAATCATCCATTAAATAATAAATATAAAAAAAGAATAATTCAATAAAAATTTGTTTAAAAAGAAAGAAAAATCATAAATAAAGAAAAATGTTACTTTTCCTTTTTTTATTTAAAATTACTTTACATAAAATAACATTACCTTTTACAACGGGGATTACAAAAGAAAAAGATTTATACAAATCCAAAATAGAAAATCAAATGTTAACAAATATAACAATAGGAACACCAGAAATATCAATTCCAGTTATAATAAAATTAAGACAATATCACCTTCAAATAATAAGTATAAATTCAAATATTACAAAAACAATTCCTTTATTTAATGAAGATAATAGTTTAAGTTATAAAAAAATATCTTCAACTCAAATAAAAATTATATATGATAATGATACTAAAGAAGGTTTTAAATCAGTTGATTCTTTTATTTATGGAAAGGAAAAATTAGAAATAAATAAAATTGAATTTATATTAGTCACAAAATTAAAAAAAAATATAAGTGGAATTTTAGGCTTAAATATTTTAGATGAGAATATATACTGTTGTGGATTAATTAAACAATTATTTGATAAGAAAATAATTGAAGAAACAATTTTTTATTTTAATTTAAGTAATAATGATAATAATAATTCTGTTTATAAAGGAGAATTAATAATTGGTGATTATCCTCATTCTTATGATTCAAAAAAATATCCTGAAAAAAATTATAAAACTCTTATTTCTTCTTCTTCAAAAAATTTTGATATTCTTTTTGATAATTATACTTTTGGTGATTATGATTATTTCGAAAAAGAAACTATTGCAGAATTAAATATTGAAAGTGAATTATTTCTTGGCTCAGTTTACTTTGGTCGTTTTTTAAGTAATAAATATTTTAATCAATATAAAGACTGTGAAAAAATTATTGTGTTGGATAATTATTTTAGTTTTGTTTGTTTAAGTGAAAATGCAAAAAATAATTTTAAAGATATAAATTTTAAAGTAAAAGATCATCATTTTTCTTTTAACTTAACTAAAGAAGATGTTTTTAAAGAATATAATGGAAAATATTATTTTTTAATTTATTTTAATGAATTTAATGGTTATAATTGGTCTTTTGGAAAAAATTTTTTTCTAAAATATATGTTGGTTTTTAATCCTGAAAAAAAGGAAATTGGTTTTTATAGTAATAATGAATGTTTTTCTTTTCTTTGGATATTTATTTTTATATTATTTATTTCAATTGGATATTTAATTATAATATTAATATTAAATATGTTAAAAAAACCTAAGGATAAAAATTCTAATGAGATAAAAAATGAAAATGATTATATTATTTACACATATTATAATCAAGATGTATAATCTTTAAAATATTTATATATATTTTGTAATATAAATTAGTAATTATATAAATGAGTTGAAGTAATAAATAATTAGTATATATTATTTTATTAAAAAATAATGAAAATATATTTGAAAATATAATAAAAAATTTTTATAATTAATAATGAATAAATTACTAATTTATATCTTAATTGGTAAATTATTTAATTTTTTCAAATTTATAAAAGAGAAAAATGATTATTAAATATATTTATTATAAAATTTAAAATTATTTGGAAAAATATATAATTTATTAAATATTATATTTTCCAAACCATTAATTTTTATATTGCAATTATAATATATTTATAATTTATAAATTGTTTTATCATTAATAATAAATATAAAAATGAAAGTAATTATAAAAAATCCAATTAATTTATCAACAGAATTTTTTACATTCTCAGATGAAAATTTAACAATAGAAACATTATTACAAGATAAAAAAATTAATCCAAATCAATTTCAAACAATATCAAATGGGAAAAACATTCCATTAAATTCTTTATTATCAAATTATAACAATGAAGTAATAGAATTTAGATTATTATTAAAAGGAGGAAAAGGAGGTTTTGGAACATTATTAAAGACTCAACCAGCAAGGAAAAAATTAACAAATAATTTTGATGCTTGTAGAGATTTAAGTGGAAGAAGACTTGGTCATGTAAATCAAGAGAGAAAAATGAGAGAATGGGAACAACAAAGAAATGAAGAATCAAAAATTATTAACAAATATAATAATGGAGGAAAATTTGAAGATATTGAAAAACATTTAAAGAAAGATAAAAATATTGATATTATTAAAGCTAATAAAAAGTTTTTAAAAGAACAAGAAAATATTGATAAAATGATTAATAAAACTTTTAAATATTTAAAACAAAAAAGAATTAGAAATGAAAATGATATTGATAAAGAAAATAAACCAAAGGAAAATTTAATATCAATAAATGATATTAATAAGAATTTAAAAGAGAATTTTAATTCTAAAGAACAATTATTAGAATTATTATTAGATTAAATAAAAAGATAAAAATTTATTTATTTTTAATTTTATTAATATAACTTTTAAATTTTATATTAAAAAAAATATGAATTCTGAAAATATTTTTTCAAATAATAATATTTTACCATTTCAAATATGTGAAAGATGTAAGGCATCAAAAGCAAGTTTTAAATGTTTACAATGTGCTCCTTTCCATTATTTTTGTAGTAATTGTGATACATTTCTTCATTCTATACAAACAAAAATGAATCATAATAGAATAAGATTAGATAAAAATAATATGAATGAAAAAAACCAAAATATTAATAATGATAATAATTATAAAAGTAATAATAATTATTTTTCTTCTACAAATGATATTACTTTTAAAAAAAATTTTTCAAGTAAAAATTATACTGAAGAATATGTTAATCAATTAAATAATATTCATTTAAGAGAAAAAAATGAATTGTTATTCAAAATTCAATCTCTTGAAGATTCTATTACAAGATTAAAAAATTCTTTTGGAGAACATATAAATGAAGTTAATAAAACTTTTGAAGAAAATTCAAAAAAAACAAATAGAAAAATTGAAGAATTAACAGATGATAATTTATATAAAAAAAAATTAGAAGAAAAAAATTTAGAAATAAGACAATTAAAGGATGAAATAGAAAAATATAAACAATTAAATAATGAAATGATTTATAATTTAAAAGAAAAAGACAATGAAAAGATATTTATTGAAGAAAAAATAAAAAATGAAATAAATTTATTAAATAATCAAATTCAATTATTAAAAAATGATTCATTAAAAAAAGATACATTAAATATGAATAATTTCCATGATTTAAATAAAATAAGAAATGAATATGAAATGAGAATATCAAAAATGAAAATAGATAATGATAATAAAATAAATGAAGTTAAAAATGAAAATTGTAAACAAATTGAATGTGCAAATTATGAATTAGCAAAATTAAGAAATGAAAATATGTCATTAACAAGACAATATAATGATCTTCAAAGAGAAAGTTTATTAAATGATAAAAAGAATAAAGAAGAAATTCAATCATTAGAAAATGAATTAGAATATATTAAAGAAGAAAATAATAAAAATATTGCAAAGTTACAAAATAGTGAAAAGAATTTTATTAATTTACAAAGTCAAAATATTGGAACAATGAATAGTTTAAATAGACAAAAAGAAGAATTAAAAAATTGCCAAAATGAAATTTTGGTTTTAAAAAATAATATTGATTCCTTAAGAGAAAGTAATGAATTATTAGAAAAAAAAAATAAAGAATTACAAAATGATTATATTCAATTATGTTCTCATACTGAGAATATGAATTTTGAATATAATAAAAAATTAAAGAATTTAAGTTATATACAAGACGAAAAAAATCAACTTGAAATTGAAAATAATACTTTAAGAAATAATATGAATAGATTTATGCGTCCTTATTCATTTTGTTAAATAGAACAATTTTTTTTATTTAATTTAATTTTTTATAAGATATTTTAACAATTTATAATTTAATAAATAATTCATTATATTAAAAAATAGAATTCATTATTGTTTCAAATGGAAAATAATGAAATTTCAATACCAAATATTTCATCAATTACAAACTTTGATTATTCAAATATGTCATATACAACTATAGAAGAAGAAACAACTTATATATTTCAATGTAAAAATGAAAAATGTGTTGATTCTCCAAGAATAATTATAGATTCAAAAAATAATAAATTACTAATAAGACTTTTTTGTTTATTTCATAAAGATGAAGAAGAAGAATATGTTTTAAATAATTCAATTGATTTTTTCAACTCTAAATTTTTAAAAGATGTGAATCAAAGAAAATATCAAGATAACTCAAAATGTATGAATTGTGATATTCATTCTTCCCAATATATTAAATATTGTGTTACTGATGATAATTTTATTTGTCAATATTGTGATGAAGATGAAAATAAAGAATATGAAATAATATCAGATTTAATTACAATTTTTGAATCTAAAAATGATATTGAAACGAATAAATGTAAAAGAATATATCTTAATAGAAATTTAAAAGAAGTTGATTCTCATATTTCATTTTTAAAAAAAAAATATTATCAATTTAAAATAAATGAAATTAATGATTATATTGAAATTAATAAATTATTACTTTTAATTTGTAAAGCAATTTATAAAACTTATACATTAGCTTATAATGAAGGAAAAGTTACTTATTCTATGATTAAAAATATTTCAGAATTGAATTTTTCAATTTTTCCTTTACCAAATTGTTATAAAAAAGAAAAAGCACAATTATTATATATACCATATTTAAATAATATTAATAATAATATTATTACACATCATCTAAAGGAAATCAGAACAAAAAAAATAATTGAAAATGGAAAAATTTATAGTGTGAAAAAATTAAATGAAAAGAATAAAGAAAGAAATAGACTCATTTTATCAGTGAAGAATTATGATAATGAAAAAATTGGGAAAAATAAAAATGAAATTTATATAGTTGATTTTGAAACTTTTAATATTGATTTTAATATAAATGAACATAAGCATAAAATAAGAAAAATAGAAAAATTAGAAGATAATATTATAATTAGTCTTTCAAAAGATAATTGTATTTTCATTCAAATAAATGATAATAAATATGAAATAATTAATAATATAAATCAAGATGAAATTAATGGAGAAATATTTTATTCATTTACATTGTATAAAGATTATTTAATTGCATTTCAAACAAATAAAAAAATATATATATATAATATTCAAAATAAAAGATTTTTGGGTAATATAATAGAAAATCATAGTGAATATTTAAATACAAAACCTGAATTATTTACTAATCCTTTAGAATATGGTTTTTATTTTTATACTTTTATAAATAATATATTTATAGAAAAAGTATGGAACTATAGTAATGAATCTATTAACTTTAAACAAATTGAATATGGAATCCATTATTCAGGAAATAATTCAAGTTTAGCTACATTTCGTAAGATTTGGTTTTTAATAGGTGGAAAAGAAAATTCAGGATTTTATATTAATAAATTTGAAGATCATAAAAATTTTGCAAATATAATTCCTAATAAGTTTGCTTTTGATTGTCTTTGTGTAACAAAAGAAGAATCAATTGTTTCAGGAGAAAGTTATAATAATAAAGAATTTGCTATTAGAAGATATCAAGTTATTTCAAGAGTTTCATTTACAATTGATACAATTTTATTTGAAAAAGATATAACTAATAATAAATTAAAAGGAAAAATAAATTGCATAATATGTTTAGATGATAATTCAATTTTAGCTGTAAATGGAAAAGGTAATATAACTTTATATAATTAATAAAAATAACAAAAATAAAATATAAAAAAAATAATAATTTAATCAATAAATAATTCTTTCAATTTAATAAATATTTAATCATAACTTATAAAAAAAAATAAAAAATGACAGAAGAAGAAAATAAAGAAGGTTTAGAAGATCAAAAAGAAGAAACTAAATCTAAAAAATCAAATAAACCATCAATAAATTTAGAAAATTGTGATTTTTCATATAAAGCACCAAGATTAAATAGTCCTCGTTCACTTGAGGCATTATTAAAAAATGGATTAACTCAAAGGGATTTATTTCAAATAACAGAAAAACAATATTGTGAAAGATTTCCAGAGTCAAAATTTTTACCAAAGCATTTAATAAAAGAAAGATATGAGCACCTTGAAGAAAATAGAAAAAAATTAATTGATGAATGTAAGATTACAAGAAGTGAATTAATTGAAAACAATAAAAAAAAAAAAAATCAAAGTAGAATATCAATTCAGTCAAGAGATAAAAATAAAAATGATGATAAAAAAGAAGAAGAAATTGAAATAAGACAAATGAGTCAAACTCATCATTCAAAACCAATTTATACTCTTGATAATATTGATATTAATGATGAGAATTATTCAACTGCTTTAAAAATTGAACAAGAAAAACTAAAAGAAAAGAGAAGAAGAGAAGAAATAAATTTAAAAATATTAATTAATTTAGAATATGATTTAGAAGTTGCAAGAATTGCAAGTGAAAAAAAAATAAAAGAAGAAAGAAAAAAAGAAAGAGAAGAAATTGAAGAAAAATTAAAAAGAGATAGAGAAGTTGTTAATCAAAATATAGAAAGAGATAGGAAAAAAAAAGAAGAAAGAAGAAAACAAATTTTAGAAGAAAATGAAAAAATAAAAAAGGATCAAATGGATTTAGCGAAAAAAATGAATAAAATTGCAGAAAAAGTTAAAGAAGAAAAATTAAAAACTATTGAACATTATAATGAAATGAAAGAAATAAGAGAAAAAAAACATAATGAAGCACAGAGAAGAAAAGATGAAAAAATTCAACAAAAAATTGAACAAGTAGAAATTAAAAAAAAGAAAACAAAAGAATTAAAATTTATTGAAGAAGAAAGAAAAAAAAGACAAATGGAACATCAACATGAATTAAGTAAACAAAAAGAAGAACAAATACAAAAAGTTTTAAAAAAAAATGAATTAATTCAAAAAGAAAAAGAAAAAATATATAATGAAAAAATGATGGAATTAGAAAAAAAAATAAAAGAAAGAGAAATAATTGAAAAAAGAAATATTGAATTAGAACAAAAAGAAAGAGAAGAAAAACAAAAAAAATTAGAAGAACAAAGGAGAAATTATGAAAAATCAATAGAAGATCAAAAAATATCTATGTTAAAAAAAATGAGAAGAAGAGAAAGAAATAGACAAGTTTATGTAGCAAAACAAAAAGAACAAATTTTAGAAAATTTTAATCAACTTTATATGAAAAGAACAGATAGAAAATTAAGAGTTGTCAGATATGAAAAAATACAAGATTATAAGAGACAAAAAACAAAAGAAGAAATTGAAGAAAGAATGAGAAGAGCAGAAAAAATGAGAATACAAAAAGAATTAATAAGATTTGAAAGATTAAGAATTAATGAAGAAGTAAGACAAAAAAAAAATAAAATGATTGCAAGATTTAAAAGAATTTTACATGATGATAATCATTATACTAAAGAAGAAATTGTTGATTTTGTTATTAAAGGAGAAAAACTTCCTAAACAAAAAGAACTTATGGAAAGAAAAAAAAAAGAAGAAGAAGAAGAACAAAAAAAAAAAGAAGAAGAAGAAAAAAAAAGAGAAGAAGAAGAAGAAGAAAAAAAAAAAAAAAAAGAAGAAGAAATTAAAAAAAAAATTGAAGCACAAAAAGAAAAAGGAAAAGAAGAAGAAGAAAAAGAAAAAAAAGAAATAGCAAAAGAAGAAGAAAAAAAAGAAGAAGAAAAAGAAGATAAAAAAGTAGAAGAAATAGGAGAAACAGAAAAAGAAGAAATAGAAAAAGTAGAAGGAAAAGAAGAAGGAAAAGAAGAAGGAAAAGAAGAAGGAAAAGAAGAAGAAAATAATGAATTAGAATTTAAAGAAAATGAAGAAAAAGATGAAGAAAAACCAGATGAAAAAAAAGAAGATGAAGAAGGAGAAATTGAAAAAGATGAAAATGAAAAAGAAAAAAAAGAAGATGAAGGAGGAGAAATTGAAAAAGATGAAAATGAAAAAGAAAAAAAAGAAGATGAAGAAGTACAAATTGAAAAAGAAGAAAATGAGAAAGAAAAAAAAGAAGATGAAGGAGGGGAAATTGAAAAAGAAGATGAAAATAAAAATAATAATGAAGGAAATGAAGAAGAAAACAATGAAAATGAAGATAAAAATAATTCAAATGTTAATTATGATGAAGAAAATAATGAGAATAAAAATGTAGATGATGATTTAAAAGAATATGAAAATGAAAATAATGTAGAAATTGATAAAGAAAATAATGAAGATAATGAACATCATTCTGAAAATAATGAAGAAAAAAATGAAAATAATGAAGAAAAAAATGAAAATAATGAAAATGAAAATAATGAAAATGAAAATCATGAAAATGAAAATAATGAAAATGAAAATCATGAAAATGAAAATCATGAAAATGAAAATAATGAAAATAATGAAAATCATGAAAATGAAAATAATGAGAATGAAAATAATGAGAATGAAAATAATGAAAATGAAAATAATGAAAATCATTCTCAAAATGAAGGAGAAAATGAAGTAAAAGAAAATGAAGGTGATGAATAATAAAAAAATATATAAAAGGTTTAAATTAAAT
>JAJMZS010003673.1:0-10261 GCA_023807205.1 Isotricha prostoma | reverse complement strand
AATAAAGATGTAAACAATAAAGATGTAAACAATAAAGATGTAAACAATAAAAATGAAAATGATGAAAAAATAAATGAAGAAGATGAAGAAGATAAAAAAAGTGTAATGACATATTCTCAAATTAAAAAAGCAGTAACTTCATTTAGATTTTGGAGATTATTTATAATAACAATAACACGAGGTCCAATCTCATTATTACTACATTCAACATTAAGGAATATTGCAACTGTTGAAGTTTATCAAGAAAGTGTAACTACAACATTAATTCAAAATATAGCAACAATAAGACCAATAATAAATGCATTTTTAAATCCTCTTTTAGGTCTTTTAAGTGATAGATTTAAATATAAATATTTTTTAATTTTTATACATTTATCTTATATTATTTTTGGTATTTCATATCCATTTATATTAAAAAATAATATTTTAGTTTATATTTGGATTTTATATTTTACTATTCCTCATGCTATGATTTTAATTGCTACTCCTCCTCATTTTATGAAAATTTTTGGAATGAAACATTATATTGAAGTAAGTGGTATTTATTCTTTTTCTACTATTATCAATTCTACTATTTCTAGTGTTTTTGCTTTTACTATTGAAAATATTTTTAAAAATGATATGGAAAAAGGGATATAAACTTATGTTTATTAGTTCTGGATTGTTATGTATTGTATCATTTTTTTTGGGATTATCAGAAGAAGAAACTCCTTTTGATTATTCCGATTAATATCCATTATAAAATGATATATTATTATTCATTTTCTATTTAGAAATTTTATTATTAGAATATAATTTAATATAACTAAAAGTATTTATATTTTTATTTTTATTATTCTAATATTTCTAATATCTTTTAAAAAATTAAATTATAAATAAAAAAAAATTAAAAAAAAAACAAAAACGTATTTTAAATAAAAAAAATATATAATTCACCCACCCAAAACAAAAAATGGACTCCCCAGAAAAAACAACAGACATTCTTTTCGTAGGTCATTGTACCCGTGATGAAATAACAATAAATTCCGAAACTCAAAAAATTCCAGGAGGAGGAGTATATTTTGGTAGTATGAGTGCAGGTTACTGTTCCCAATCCCAAAACTTAGAAACAAAATTAACAGTTTTAACAATAGGAAATCCCTCAGATCTAACAGAAATAAACAATGAATGTGAAAAAGCAAAAGTTTCACTTCACATTATACCAGATTCTCACACAACAACATTTTGTCATTCATTCATAGACAATGATCCAGATAAAAGAGTATCAACAGTTCCAAAAATAGCACGTTCATTTACATTAGAAGATATTAAAGATTACAAATCAAAATTTACATATGTAAATCCACTTTTTTTTGGTGAAGTACCACCAAGTTTATTTAAAGATTTAAAAGAAAGAACAGAAATGCTTTCTGTTGATTCACAAGGACTTCTTAGAAATTTAATAGAAGAAAAATTATTATTAAAACCACCAGAAGAATTAAAAGAAATTTTTAAAAGTGTTGATATTTTAAAAGTTGATTTAGGAGAAGCTAAAGTATTAACTGGGAAAGATAATTGGGAAGAAGCTTGTAAAGATTTAATTGATATGGGAGTTAAGTTTGTTATTTGTACAAGAACTGATGAAGTTTCTGTTATGGATAAAGATTATAATCATAATACTTCTTTATTTGGAGAATGGAGTCTTATTGGAAGAACTGGAAGAGGTGATACTGTTAGTGCTGCTTTTATTTTGTTACATTTTGTTAATGGAATGGAAAGACAGAAAGCTTTAGATATTGCTGCTAAGGCTACTGGAAAAAAAATGATGCATCCTGGAGCTGCTAAAGCTGAAGATTTTATGGAATAAGTTTTTTTTTGTTTTTTTTTTGCTTTTCATTTTTTTGTATTATTAGATGAAAAGTGAAAGTTAAATTTGTTATAAAATAAGGTTAAATTAAATTTTTTTTAATATATATATTTTTATTTTTTTTTTTTTTGTGTTTAAAATATAATTGTTTTAGTTATTGGAAATTAAATTTTTATTCTTTTTTTATTGAAATCAGTATATCTTTTTATTAGTTATTTAATAAAAATTTTATTAATATAAATTATAAATATTTGAAATAAATATTTTGAATTATTTAATTAAATTTTTTAAAAAAATATTTAAATAATTTTACATTTTACTTTATTTTCATTTATTTAAAATTTTTTATCTTCATAAAAAGTTAAATTTTCCATTATTTTATCTTCATCAATTCCCTCTATTTTCATTTTGTCTTCTAATTTCTTTTTTAAATCATTTAATCCATTTTCATCTAAAAATAAAGATGCAAAAGTTATTAATTCAGAAATTTTACTATTTTTAACTGTTCTTAAAGTATTTCTATCTTCAACTTCAATAATATCTTTTATAAATTGTTCATCATTTATAAATACACCCATTTTTTTTTCCAGATAAATTTTTTCTTTTAATTTCTCAATTTTATCATTATTTTCCCATTCTGTTATATCATTAAAATTATTAATCTCATTTATTTTATCTAAATATTCATCTGGAATTTTTTTTTCTTTTATATTTTCTTTAAATAATTTTAATGCAATAACAAAATAAAAGTTATTTTTTGTCCTTGAAAGATATAATAAACTTTTTAAAGCTAATAATATTTTTTCCTTTTTTAAAAAGTATTTAACACAAGCAAAATGAGTAAATTTATCTTCAGTAATATTTTGTAATTTTTTAAGCATATTATATAAATCATTTTCAATATCACTTAATAAACCTTTAACACTAGTAAATTTGTATTTATTAAAAGTAGCATTTTTTTTCATTTCTTCAAATTCATCAATTAAACTTTTTTCAATATTATCTTTATTATTCTCAACATAATTATAAATAAAATCTAATTTCATAATAGTATCATAAACATATTTATTTTTACTAATTTTATCCAAATAATTAATAGTTTTATATAAATCACTTATCATATATCTTCTTAAACAAAAATTATAAAAATCTGTTTGATCAGAAATAATAGAAGTAAATGTAGAAAGAATACTTTTAAATAAAAAATGAGCATTAACAATTTTTTTATTTTGAAGATAAGCATTACCACATTCAAATTCATACCATAAACATTGAAAATAATCAACATTTTCTTCAATAAGAGGATCTTTAACAAATTCATTCATAATATTTAAACCTAAATCAACTTGTCCATTTCTAGAATAAATTTTAGCTAATTTTGCATTTAAATATCTATCACCAAAATCTAAATTTCTTGCTTTATCATAAGCATTTAAACTTAATGATAACATATATGAATGTTTTAATATTTTTGATTTTAACATATAAAATTCAACAACACTTTTTGTTATTTCTATTGCATTATCAATATATTTTAAAGCTTTTTCATTTTCTCCTAAGAAAGAATAATGTTCACTTATATAAAAATAAACCCATGATATATTTGCACTATTATCTAATGTTTCTGTTACTATATTTTTTGATTCGATATTATTTAAGTATTTTGTAAATATTTCTTCTATTGTTTTTATTTTATATTTTTGTAATTGATATATAAATTTTACATTTTTAAAAAATGAAGGTATTGTAATTTCAACTTGTTTTAAAAAGTATTCTTCAAATAATTTTTTAAATGTTTCTCCAGTTGAAAAAGCAAGTTCTAGTTTAAATACTATTTTACTTTTTGGATACTTTGGTTTTAATTCATTTATTAATATATTATATAATTTATTAATAAATTCATTATCTTCATTTAAACATAATAAATCATCATATTTCTCAGGTTTAAATTTATCATCATTAATTTGAATAATAAAATACCAAATAAAATAATTAATATTTTCACAATTTAATATAAAAGCTTTTTTACAATAATCAAGTGCAATTTTATAATTTTTACAAATCAAAGCATTTTTAACAATATTTTCATAAAGCATAACTTTATCAATAATAACATCTTTAAAATGAATTAAATAATCCATAGCTTCAACATAATGTGTTTGTTTATTTTTTAAAAAAGCAATAAAAATTTTAATTTCATGAACTTCTTGTTTTTTCAAAGAAGTAAAAGTCATTTTTTCAATAGATTCAAGAGCACTAATAGCAATATTATAATTACCAATTAAAGTATTAGCAAAAGCAAAAGAAACCCAATTTGACATTAAACCAGGTCTACAATCAATTGCTTTTCTTGAAGATTCAACAAAAGAATTTAATTGCCTTAAATATAATTGAAGATATGATAAATCTCTTATAACATTATAATTTGTAGGATCATTTTTATTTGCTTGAATATAACATTTTAATGCTTGTGCATAATTTCCATCTTCTTTTAAAAATAATGCATAAAAATGCCATGCTATTGCACTTTTCATATTTATTTTTAATGCTGAATTTATACATTTTTTACCTTCTTCTTTTTGATTTAAGTAATACATTGATAAACCTTTTAATGCTAATGCTCTTTCTTCTTTTTCGTTTTTTTCTAACATTTTGTTACATGTTTCTTTACATTTTTCATATTGTTTATTGTCAAATAATTTTAATGCTTCTTGGAATTTTTCTTTTTGATGTGACATATCAAATTCGAAAATATATTATTTTTTAATGTTTTTTTTTAATTTTTAAATTATTTTTTTTTGTTTGAATTTTTTTTTTGGTTTTTTTTTATTAATGTAAATTATAATTAAAATTATATAAAATTTTAATAATTTTTATAAAAAATAAAAATTTTTGAATGGGAAATGATTGTTGTAAAAGAGCAATTGTATTAACTCCAAAAGGAGAAAAATATCATAATATTTTAGTAATATTTTTTTTTATAGATCTTGTATTTTTATTTATAAGAATAATTTGTGGAAGATATGATGGTATTTTTTCAACTGCAATAGAATTATTAATTTTCATAATGACTTTCTTAACTTGTCATTATATTGTTGCTGGATTTTTAGTTTTTTTTACACTTTTTGATATTTTTTTTATTGTTTTATTTCTTGGACAAAGATTACAAAATAAATTACAAAAAGTAACGGATACATTTTTAGAGAAAAAAATACATAAAATTGGATTATATATTGAAATTTGTTTTTTAGTATTTTTAATAATATTAATTTATTTTGCATTTAAAGCATATAAAGAATTTAAAGCAATAGCTTTTGGTCAAATTGGAGAGGGATATGAACCTTTAAATAAAGAAGATAATGTTTATAATGGAATTAATAATAATAATATTAGTTCAAGTACTAATGATAGAAGTAATAATAATGGAGGATTTGTTCCTTTTTCAGGTCAAGGTTATGTTGTTGGAGGAAATTAAAATAATTTTATTAATATTATTCACAAAATATTTAAATGATTAAAAATATTTTAAAATATAAATTTAAATATTAAATTAAAAAATCATTTATTATTCAAATATCAAAAAAAGAAATAAAATAAAACCCTAAAAAAAAAATGGGAAATTGTAATGTATGTAAAAAAAATCAAAAAGAATTTGAATTAGACACAACAAAATATAACCAATTAAGTAAAAAAAAATAATTAACATAACCATTTAAAAAATAGCATCTAAAATAAAATCCTCAGAAGAAAACATGTCAAAAGTTCTAAAAATCCAATCAAATTACCGAAAACACTTAACAAACAAAAAATTAAAATCCTCTTCTTTCCTTCAAAAAAACCAAAACATTTTAAAACCAAATGTATCAAAACCTCAATTTCAATCAAAATCAGATTCAAATCCTAAAATTCCAGAAGAAGATCTTCAAAATCTTTTAATAAAATATCCTCCATTAAACGACCAGACAAAAATCCATCTTTTTCCTCCAATAAACTATGGTAATTCTTCAACATACTATGGTGAATTATCAATAAATAACAACGAACGTCATGGTCGTGGAATTCAAATATGGAATGATGGATCAAAATATGAAGGTTATTGGAAAAATGATAAAGCAAATGGAAAAGGAAAATTAACTCATGCAGATGGTGATGTATATGAAGGTGAATGGGAAGATGATAAAGCAGATGGTTATGGTACTTATACACACATTGATGGTGCAACTTATATTGGTTTTTGGAAAAAAGATAAACAAGATGGAAAAGGAAAAGAAATTTGGCCTGATGGTGCTTTATATGAAGGTGATTATAAAGAAGGAATGAAAAGTGGTAATGGTAAATTTAAATGGGCTGATGGTTCTTCTTATGAAGGACAATTTTATGAAAATAATATTAATGGTAATGGTATTTATACTTGGGCTGATGGGAGAAAATATATTGGAAGTTGGTTAAATAATAAAATGGATGGACAAGGTGTTTTTACTTGGCCTGATAATAGAAAATATCAAGGTGATTATAAAGAAGATAAAAAAGAAGGTTATGGTGTTTTTGAATGGAGTGATGGAAGGAAATATAAAGGTTTTTGGAAAAATGGAAAACAAGATGGTGAAGGTGAGTTTTTTAATAATACTACTAATACTTGGAGGAAAGGATTTTGGAGTGAAGGAAAAAGAATTAGATGGGTTGATGAGGATGATACTAATATTAGTTAAAAGGTTTTTTTTTATATTTTTTTTTTCTTTGTTATTGGTTATTTTTGTTAATTTGTTTTTTTTTTTAGTAATTTTTGTTTTTTTTTTCTTTTATTTTTTTTTTGGCTTTTTTAATTTGTTATTATTATTGATTAATTAAATATTAAAAATTTTTTATATTATTAGTTGAATTTTTTTTAATTTATTTATATAATATTTTTTATTTTCTTGAAGCATAGATCAAGATATTACGTGTTGATATTATTTCATTAAAAATTTTTACCAATTTTACTTTTTCAATTCCATTTTCAATTAAATATATAATTCTATCTAAAGCAATGATATATTCAATTAATTTTGCAAATTTCATTCTAATCATATTTAAACTCCATAATATTTTTTCTTTACCTTTATGTTTAGATAAAAATTCATTTAAAACAATGTCAATATTTTTAATAATTTCATCAATTTTCCTATTAACAGTTTCATTATTTTTATCAACATCCTTAAAAAATTTTAATAAATAATCTTTAAAAGACTCATTTTCATCTAAATCAATTTTTCCAAAACCATAAGTCCAAGAATATTCATTAATATAATCATCAAAAAAAACTTGAAGTAAAGTTCTATAATAAAACTTCTTATACATAATAGAATCAATTTGTTCAGTTTCAGTATTATTTTGCATAGCAGAATTTCTTGCAGTTCTCGTTAAAAATAATTCAGGATAAAATTTAATAATATGTTGACTTAAAGGATAACCAATATCATCAAAATTATAATTAAAAATACAAGTTTTTTCTAAAAAATCTCCTTTAACAGTATAACCAATTGTATTATAATAATTTTGAAATAATTGTGAATTTTTTGCTTCTGGTGTAATATATTCAATTAATAAATTCATACAACAACCAACAATTGCTAAATCTGAAAAACATTTATATTTAATAAATACTTTTAATGTATCTGAAGTTAAATTTCCACAACTATGTAAACCTAATAAAAAAATATTATTTTCTGTTTTATTTTTTGATATTAAAATTTCTTTTATTTTCTCATTATAAAATTTTTGAAAATTATTTGCTGTGACTATACTATATAAAACAAAGAAATTTTCTTTATTATTATTTGAATTTGATTTCTTTATTAAATTTTCTTTCATATCTATTCCAATATATAAACAATTTTTATTATGTGATAATATCGTTTCTGTTAAATATGATTTTCCACATCCCATTTCTAATAATGTTTCTATTTTTTGATTTGGAGATATTTTTTCTATAAAATTTGATAATTGTTCTACTTCATGTTCTTTTTTAACTTTAAATATACTTTTTTTACTTTTTCCCATATTTGAAGGAATTTTAAATAAATCTACTTCTTTATTTCTTTCTATTATTGAGTCATTTATTAAAATATTTAATTCTTTTGTTAAGGAAACATATAAATTATCTTTATCTTCATCTATTAAAATTTGTGTACTTAGTAATTTATTGAAGTCATATTTATTTTTTTCTAATATTTGAAGTGTGTCTTTTATTAATTTATCTTTTGATAATTCTTCGAAAATATTTTTTTTGAATACATTGTTTAAGTTTATTAAAAATATATGTTGGATTTTTTTATATAAAATTATCATTTTATCAAGTAGAATATAAAATTTTTGTAAATCACCTTTAATGTTTGAAGGAATTTTTTCACTTGTTTTTTCCATAAAAAAATATTTATCTTATAAATTATTATTCAATGTATAAAAAATTAAAAAAAAACCATTTAATAAAATATATTTACTTGTTTTAAAATAATAATATATAAATTTACAATATTAAAAAATATATTTTATTCAATATAAATATTAAAAAAACTTTAATACATAGACATTTTCTTATCAATTTCATTTAAAATAAATTCTAATTCATTTTTATTCATATCTTTCAATAAATATGAAATACTATTCATAACTCCAGTATTACTATTTTTTTGAGGTGTATTATACCTTTCTCTATAAGAATTTTCTTCAAATTCTCTTTCACTTTCTCCAAAATAAAAATTTCTATTTCCATATTGATTATATTTATTATAATTTTTGTTATTATAAAAATTATAATCTCTTTCATTTTTTTTTTCCTTAGCAAAATCTCTTTTATAAGGATTATTCATTTTATTATAATTTCTAAAATTATAATCATTATTATTATAATAATTTCCTTTTAAAGAATAATTATCTAAATTATGAGCACCTTCTCTTTCATCATCACTTATTGCTATATCATCTAAAATTTCTAAAAAAGGAAGATATCTTATTACAATTAATCTATATCCTGGTTGTGAACAAATTGGATTTTGACCTAACCATAATTTTTTTAAATTAGTACAATTTCTTAAATGAATTAATTCAGTAAAATCTGATATTAAATTATCTTGAAGTGATAATATTGATAAATGTTTTAAATTATCAAATCCTTTTAATGATCTTATTTGATTTCTACTTAATGTTATTTGTTCTAAATTTGGCATTTCTTTTATTATTTCTATATTATCTATCATTTGATTGAAAAGTTGAAGTTGTTTTATTAATTCTAAATTATATACTTTTGCTTTTCTCATTATCACATCTTTTGTTAATGTAGCCATTGTTTTTCTAAGGTTTTTTATATTTTTTTATTTTTTTAAATTCTTTTTTTAAATTTTTTTTATGAAATTTATTTTTTTAATTTTTTTATGCTTTTTTAGGTATAATGAATATTTTTAAAAGCGTTTTTAATATTATTTTTATTATTGAGGAATTAATACACAATTAAAATATTAATATTTTTTTTATTATAAATTTTCCACTTATTTAAATAATAAAATTAAAAATTTAAAAATGACAGAATTAAAACCTAAAAAAGAAATTCCAAAATTTAAAATAATATTCTTAGGTGATCAAGGTACAGGAAAATCATGTATCTTAAATAGATTTGTAGATGATAAATTTGATGAAAATTATCAAGCAACAGTAGGATTAGATTTTCAAAGTAAAAATGTAAAAATTGATAATCAAGATATTCATTTATTATTATATGATACAGCAGGACAAGAAAAATTTAGGTCATTAATTCCAATGTATACAAGAGATGCAAATATAATAATGTTAGTTTATGATATTACAAGAAAAGAAAGCTTTAATAATATTCCAATTTGGATTAAAGATTTAACAAATGTTAAATTTGAAGAGGTTATTTTTGTTTTAATTGGTAATAAAATTGATTTAAATGATAAAAGAGAAGTAAATAAAGAAGAAGGTGAAAAATATTCTCAAGAAAATAAAATGATTTTTGAAGAAGTTAGTGCTAAAACAGGAGAAAATTTCCCTGAGTTATTTTATAATAAAATATTTGAACAAATTGCTCTTAAATTCAAACCTGGTATTCAAGGAACAATTAATGATATTCAAGAAATGAAAATTAAAATAGGTGATGATGATAAAAATAATAATAAAAAAACAAAATGTTGTAAATAATATATTTAAAAACAATAAATATTAAAATAAAAGAAAATATTTAATTTTAAAAAAATAAAAAATTAAAAACTAATTAATCCAAATAAAAAAAAATTAATATTTTACCAAGATACAAAAAAATGAGTGAATTAACAGAGAAAGAACAAGACATAAAAAACTTAATAATAGGTCAATGTCAAGCAGGAGGAAAACGTTTAACAAAACAAATGAAACGATATGTTTATA
>JAJMZS010003672.1:0-10263 GCA_023807205.1 Isotricha prostoma | reverse complement strand
GATTAAATAAATTTAAATTAAATAAAAAAAAACAAAAAAAAATAAATCAATGATTTTTGAAATGCTAAACTAAAATAAAAAATATTTAAAATTATTTCTTAAAAACCAAGAAATTTGTTTTTTTTCATTTCAACAAGGAAAACTTTAATAATATTTAAAACTTGTTTATATAAATTAACAACTAATTCAACATCAAATTTTTTTGCAGCATCAATAAGTTTAAGCATAAAATTTTTATATAAAAGAACAAGAGCATCAGGAGAATAAATATCAAGTTGTTTCAAAAGTTCAGCCCAAGCTTCTTTAAATTCATTAACAACATAATCAGCATCATAAGAAAGAATGTAATTTTTAACATTATTTAAGAATTCATTAACTAAATTACAAATAGCATCAACATCAATTTTTCCAGAAAATCCTTTAAGAAAATCATAAAAATCTTTTGCATAATTTAATAAAAGATTTGCATAATAATCACCAATGAAATTTCTTAAAAATTCAATAGCGTTTTTTAAAAAGTTATAAACAACTTCTGCATCAAATTTTTCTGCAAATTCTTTTGTTTTTATTAAAGCTTCTCTTACAATTTTTACTATTTGACTAGGATCAAAGAATAAGAAAAACATTCTTACAATTGGATAATATTGACTAATCTTTGTATAAAGTTCTGATAAATCTATTCCATTAATAAATCTATATAAAAATTCTACATCACTTTTCAAATAAGAACTTTCTTTTTCTACATCAATATCTAATATATCTTGTTTTTTATTTTCCATTTCTTTTCTAAAATCTTCTATTATTTTTTTTTCTTTTTCTGGATCTAAAACTGTTTCTCTAATTTCTTTAAGTAATTCCATTATATTTTGAATAATTCTTTCATCATCAAAATCAAGAATTAATTGTTTGTATTGTTCAAGTTCTTTTGCTATGTTTTTTGCAAAGTCTGTAACATCTAAATTTTTAAGAATTTCTTTAATTGCTTTCATATAAGGTTCTAAAGCACCAAAATCAGTATTAATCACATATTCTTTTACTTTTTCAAGTATTTCTTTAACATATTCTGCGATTTGTTCTGTTGAAAGATTTTTTACGAAATCTTTTACTTCTTTTACTAATGCTTTGAATTTTTCTGAAATTTCTTTTAATGAATGTTTTTCCACATATTCTTTAAGTTGTTCTAATGTTTTTTTAATTTTTTCTATTAAATCTTTGTAAGATTGTTGTTCGAAAAATTTTAAAATATAATCAAAGTAATTTCCAACATATAATACTATATAATCAACTAATAATTTAACATAGTCTTTTAAATGGGCTTCATTTAAT
Organism: Isotricha prostoma; assembly: GCA_023807205.1. Taxonomy (NCBI): domain Eukaryota; phylum Ciliophora; class Litostomatea; order Vestibuliferida; family Isotrichidae; genus Isotricha; species Isotricha prostoma. The sequence goes on along the minus strand of JAJMZS010003672.1, from coordinate 8,937 downwards.
TTTAATAATCTTCCAAATTCAATTTTTGAAGAGTCTGTAACTAAAGTGTTACATGAAATTAATCCAATTAAGAGTATTGCTAAATAGCCTTTCATTTTTTAATAATTTTAAAAATATCTTAGTATTTATATTTTAAATTTTATTAAATTTGGTAAATTGAATAAAATAAAATATTAATCAAAATATTTACAAATAATCTAATTAAATAATCAAATATAATTATTTTGATTACATTAAAATCATTTTTAATATATTATTATTATAATTTTCACTTATTTTTTAATATTCTTTTCTATTAATTTTAAATACATTAAACTTAAAATAAATGTTTTATAATTGTATGATAATTTATGACATCAATTTATTCGAAAAAAAATATTTAAATTTAATATTAAAGATTTTTTTTATTTAATTATTTTTAATTTTATAATATATAAAAAATGATTATACGTTATTTATATTTAAGTAGGTAAAATTATATTCCAGAAAAAATTATATATAAACATTTCAATTATTTTTTTACTAAATTAAAATAGGATTTCTCAAGAAAAAATTATTTATTTTTTTAAAATATAAAACCATCCATCTCATTAAATTATTTTTTAAATAACAATTATTTTTTTTATTATTTTATTTAATTTTTGTAATTTATTTGTTGTAATTATTTAAAAATAAAAAAAATCATAAATTTAGTGGTTAAATTTTTTAATTATAATTATTCGATGAGCACATGAATAAAAATAAAAATAAATAAAATAAAAATAAAAAATTTAAATTATTTAAATCATTTATATTAAAATCTATAATTTTTATAAATCTGTATTATAATTTTCAATAATAAATCCTGATTTTTTAATTTCAACAAAACCTCCATCAAAATTATATAAATTATTTTTATAACCTAATCTTTTTAAAAAAGTTAAAGAAGATACACCTCTAAATCCAACTTTACATAAAAAATAAATATTTTTATCTTTTGGAATTTTAATATATTCATCTTTTATTTTTGAAAAAGGAATTAATAAACTATTTCTAATAATTCCTTCATTTTTATATTCATTTATTTCTCTCGTATCAACAATAATATTTTCTTTATTATTTATAATTTCTAAAATTTGATTACCATTAATCATATTTATTTTATTAAGTTCTTTTCCTTTATTTGCCAATCTTCAAAATTAAAATAACCTAATATATTTGAATATCCTAATTCTTTTGGAATATTTATACTAATATTTTCATTTCCTTTTTTTGTTATAAATATAAGTTTTGAATCTTTAGAAATTAATTGAGAAAAAAATTCTTTGTATTTATGGGTTGAATCAAATAAAATTGAATTTTTTATATAACCATTTAATTTTGTATCTGAATATTCCCTTGTATCTATTAAAATAATATCTTTTTCATCAATAATTTTTTCAATTTCTTCAATTGAAAACTTTTTTATTATATTATCATTTTCATCTTTGCAAAAATTGAGGACAAAGTTTAATGTTATTAAAACATATAAAAATATCTTTTTCATTTTCAAATATATAAAAATAAAGAATAAATTTTAAAGAATAAAAAATAAAATATTGATGGATAATAAAAATATATTCATGAAAATTCAGTTAAATTCTTAATTAAATTATCTTTTATTTAATAATGAATTAAATTTATTTTTTAGATAAATAAAATATAAAAATGAAACAAGAAACTAAGTAAAAAATAAAAAACATTTAATGTTAATTAATTGATTAAATAAATCTCAATTATTTTTATATTTTTTATTAAAATCAATCTATAATTATATTTTAAATTAGAAACTTTTTTTAAAAAATAAGGTCTTTGTTTTAAAAATCAAAATTAAACATTAATTCATATTGAATTTCTAAATTTATAAAAAATAATATTTGAATATAATATTTAATCAATTATTTATACTGAATGATTCTCAAGATGAAAAAAATAATGATACAATATCCACATCTTATAGTATTATATTAGAAAAAGAAACATTAATTAAAGATTCTCCTAGCTCCATAAAAATAAATATTAAAAGGAAGAATAAGTCAAAAAGATTATTCAAAGTAAAAATTTCTAATAGAAATATTAAACTTTCAAAATTAAATATACCAAAAATAAATTCAAAAAAAATAAACAATTTATTTGATTTTGAAATCGCAGATTTTTTACAAGATAAAATAGAAATGAAAAAAATGGAAGGAGAAATTATTCAATACGAAAATAAAATAAAAAATTATACAAAAGAAGAAAAAGAACTATTTGTAACTCCAAAGGAAATATTTATAAATTCTGTTATTGATAAATATAAACTACCATTATTTGTTACTTGTAGAAATAATCAGGAAAAAATAAATCAAGAAAATAAAGATAATTTATATATAATTGAAAAATAGAACAAATAATTGGAGGTGAAGTTATTTATTAATTTATTCTATCTTTCTTTCTTGATTTAGGTAATAAGTAAAATATATAAATTAAAGTAAAATTATATGTAAAAACCAAAAAAACTAATTTAAAAAATTAAAACTAAATTATTTTCAACATTAAAAAAATAAATTAAACATAAAAATACATATAATAAAAAAAAATTTCTCCAAAAAAAAAAATAACTTTAATTAAATAAAAAAAAAAAATTTAAAAAAATCAATTTAAAAAAAAATTAAAAAAATAAAAAAAAAAAACATATAAAAAATAAAAAATGTCCGATACAAGTGCATTAGATCTCCTTCGTGAGGAGTTGGACAATGACGATATTCAAATAAAAGTAAATGCAATTCACCGTTTCCCAGTAATAATGGCAGTATTTACTCCAGATCGAATAGTTTCCGATTTTATACCATTCATTCAAAAAATAATACCAAACGAAGAAGACGAAGTCCTTTTAGCAATATCAGAAGAATTACCAAAATTTAAAACATATCTAGACTCAAAAAAAATAATGAGTACACTTCCATTATTTCAAGCACTTTTAGGTTGTGAAGAAACAGTAGTTAGAGAAAGCACTGTTGAAGGTCTTAGAAAATTAATTCCATCATTAAGTGATGATCAAGTTAAAAATGAAGTTATTCCTATGATATTAAATATTGCTAATATGGAAGCTTTTCAATGGAAAGTTTCTGCTTGTTATTTAGTTAGAATTTGTTATTCTAAAGCTGGGAAAGAAAAAGAAAAATTAAGATCACTTTATTTTAAATTATGTGATGATGAAACTCCTATTATTAAAAGAACTGCTGCTAAGGAATTTGGTCCTCTTTGTCTTACTATGGAAAAGGAACATGTTAGTAATGAAATGATTACTTATTATAAAAAATTTTTTGGGGAAACTGATACTGTTAGAGTTACTATTTTACCAGCTTTAGTTCAATTGACTAAATTATTTCAAAATTCTGATACACAAAAATTAAATTTAGATTTTGTTTCAACTGCTGCTGAAGATAAATCATGGAGAGTTAGAAATGAATTAGCTAATATTTATCCTGATTTTGTAGATTATTTCGGAAGTCAATTAAATGATGAATTAATTAAAAATATAAGTAATTTAATTAAAGATAGTGAAAATGAAGTAAAGACATCAGCATTAAAAGCTCTTGGTTCAATTATAACAAAAATACCATCTGATAAAATCCAAAGTCAAATAATTCCAGCATTACGTGGTTTAAGTAATGAATCATGTAAAGAAACAAAAGCAAAAATTGGAGTAATTTTTGGTCCTATTTCTAAAATTATAGGATACAATGCATTTAATACTTCATTAGGTGTTATGATGGATGCATTAATGAAAGATGAAAGTGCAGAAGTTAGATTAGGAATAGCAAAATCAATGTATGATATTTTTGTTTCTAGTGATGGATCCTTATTAAATTCAACTAATACTCTCCTTGGAACAATGCAAAAAGATTCTCAATATAGAATTCGTGAATGTGTATATGAAACACTTGCTAAATTAGGAGCTAATTATGGTTTAGATGTTTTTAAATCAAGTATAGAATCACTTTTCTTTAATTATTTAAGTGATACTGTTGCAAGTGTAAGAGAAGTTGGTATTCAAAGCTTAAAATTACTTATTCAAAAATTTGGTACTGCTTGGATTATTAGTAATTTAGTTCCTAAATTACAAAGCTTTTTAAGTACTCCTAAATTAAGTTATTTACATAGAATGTGTATTATTCATTCAATTTGTGTTTGTAGTTCATTTTTAGATCCTAAACAAAATGGGGAATTAATTGTTCCTATGTTGTTAAGAGGATTAAAAGATAAAATTTCTAATGTTAGATTTTATACTATTAAATTAGCTCAGAAAATTTTTAAGAATTTTGATTCTGGAAGTAAAGATAAAATTGAAAATGCTATTAAAGGATTAACTGCTGATGAAGATCCTGATGTTAAATATTTTGCTGGGAAATTTTTGGAAAGTAATAAATAATTTTTTTGGGTTTTTGAAATAAATTATATTAAATATTTTTTAATTTTTAAAAAACAATTTTTTATTTTTTAATTTATTTTTATATTTTTTTTTTTAGTTATGGATGGTATTAAAAAATTAAAAGAAATTCATCTTTTAAATAAAATTATGGATGAATTAGCATTTGAAACTAATTTATCAAAAGAAAATGAAGAAGAAAAAAATAATTTAAAAATATTAAGTAAATTTATTATTCATTTATGTGATGATTCACAAAATTTAAAAGAATTTATAAAAAAACTAATTGATAATCAAGCTGAATTTTCAAGTCAAATTATAAATAATTTATATAATATGATAAAAAGTTCAAGAGGAGTTTTAAATGATATTAAATCAGAAAAAAATGAAGAAGAATTTAATTTAGATGAATTTGAAGAAGATATAATAAATGAAAAAAAAGAAGAATATATACATTCAAAATTTTTAACTGATATACCAATTGAAGAAGCAGAAAAAAAATTTTCTTCATTATCAATTCCAAATAATAATTTAAAAGAATTAGATTTAAAATTAGGAGCAGCATTTGGTGATGATAATAATAATAATAATAATAATGATAAAAATAATAATAATAATGATAAAAATAATGAAGAAAAAAACAAAATAAAAATAAATTTAAAAATATCTCCAATTAGATATGATGAAAAAAATAAAAATAAATACATGAAAAAAAGAGAAAGAAGTAGATCAAATTCTCACGAATTTAATTTATCAGATAAAAATAATAAATACTCAAAAAAAGATAACAAAACAAAAAATTATGAAAAAGATGATTTTGATAAAAAAAAAGAAATCCCAAAAGAATTAATTCAAAATGGTATTTATGATGCAATAGTAACAAGAGTAGAAAATTATGGTTGTTTCGTTAATTTAATAATACAAAATAAAAATTCAAAAAATCCAATTCAAGGTTTCGTTCATATTTCCCAATTAAAAACTTTTGATTATAAAACATTAAATAAAATAAATTCAGCACAAGATATAGTAAAAGTAAAAGATCATATAAAAGTAAAAGTAATATCACTTCAAAATAATAAAGTAACATTATCAATGAATCAAGTTGATCAAAAAACAGGAGAAGATTTAACAATAATTCATAAAGATAGACCATCTATATTTACAGAAGAAAAAAAATCATATCAAATTGATCCAAATAAAAAATTTGGTGATTTAACTGGAATTTCATTAGATACTGAAACAAAAGAAAAAGAAAATGATTTAAATTCACCTGAAATATGGGAATTAAATCAAATGAAAAATGCAAGAGCTTTTAATTATTCATATGAACCAAATTTAAAAAATCAATATTTACATAATATAAATGATGATAATTCATCAATGGAAGATAATATTGATGTTGAATTAAAAGAAGAAGAACCTCCATTTTTAAAAGGACAAACTTCAAAAGCAGGGATTAATTTTTCTCCTGTTAGAATAGTAAAAAATCCAGATGGTGTTTTACATAAAGCAGCAATGCAACAAGCTGAAGAAGCAAGAAATAGAAGAGAACAAAAAGAACTTGAGAAAAAACAAGCAAATGCAAAAAATAGTAATATTAATAATTTTAGTAATAATACTCAATTTTTAAATAATAATATTGATAACAATAATATAAAAATTCTACCTGGTAATACATCAACACAACAATATCAATTTTTACAACCAAAAAAATTTCTTGCTTCATCACGTTCATTTATGTCAATAAAAGAACAAAGAGAATCACTTCCAATTTTCCAATTAAAAAATGAATTAAAAGAAGCAGTTAATAAAAATAGAATAATAATAGTAATTGGTGAAACTGGAAGTGGTAAAACAACACAAATAACACAATATTTAGTAGAATGGAATTACGCAAAATTTGGTAAAATAGGATGTACTCAACCAAGAAGAGTAGCAGCTCAAAGTGTAGCAAGGAGAGTAAGTGAGGAATTTGGATGTAAATTAGGTGAGTATGTTGGTTATAGTGTTAGATTTGATGATTGTTGTAGTGAAGATACTATTATTAAATATATGACTGATGGTATGTTATTGAGAGAAGCTCTTATTGATAAAAATTTAACTGGATATTCTGTTATTATGCTTGATGAAGCTCATGAGAGAACTATTCATACTGATATTTTATTTGGATTACTTAAGGATGCTATGGAAAGTAGAAATGATTTGAAATTAATTGTTACTAGTGCTACACTTGATAGTGAGAAATTCTCTAAATTTTTTAATGATTGTCCTGTTTTTAATATTCCAGGAAGAACTTTTGATGTTGAAATTTTTTATTCAAAAGAACCAGAATATAATTATATGGAAGCTGCACTTAATACAGTTATGCAAATTCATTTAAATGAAAAACCAGGAGATATTCTTGTATTTTTAACTGGACAAGAAGAAATTGATACAGCATGTCAAATACTTCAAAATAGAGTAAATGAAACACCAAATCAAAAAGATAAAAAATTAGTAATTCTCCCAGTTTACAGTGCATTACCAAGTGAATTACAAAGTAAAATATTTGATCCAGTACCATTTAATCATAGGAAATGTGTAATAGCAACAAATATAGCAGAAGCTTCATTAACAATAGATGGAATTTACTATGTTGTAGATTCTGGTTTTGCAAAAATAAAAGCATATAATCCAAAATTAGGAATGGATTCTTTAATAATTGCACCAATATCTCAATCAAGTGCTATGCAAAGAGCAGGTCGTGCTGGTAGAACAGGACCAGGGAAATGTTATAGATTATATACTTATGATTCATATAATAATGAAATGTTAAAAGCTACTGTTCCTGAAATTCAAAGGACTAATTTAGCTAATACTGTTTTATTACTTAAAGCACTTGGAATTAATGATTTAATACATTTTCATTTTATGGATCCTCCACCTTTACAAACTCTTATTGTTTCTATGGAACAATTATATTATTTAGGTGCTTTAGATGATGAAGGATTACTAACAAAATTAGGAAGAAGAATGGCAGAATTTCCATTAGAACCTCAATTAAGTAAAATGCTTTTAACTAGTGTTGATTTAGGATGTTCTGAAGAAATTATTACTATTGTTTCTATGTTAAGTGTACAAAATATTTTTTATAGACCAAGAGATAAACAACAAGAAGCTGATTTGAAAAAATCTAAATTTTTACATAGAGAAGGTGATCATTTATCTTTATTGAAAGTATATGAAATGTTTCAAAAAAATCATTCTGCTCAATGGTGTAGTGATAATTTTATTCATTATAGAGCTTTAAGAAAAGCAGAAGATATTAAAAGACAATTAAATACTATTATGGAAAGATATAAATTACCTATTATTTCAAGTAAAGGTGATACTGGTAAAGTAAGGAAAGCAATTACTGCTGGATTTTTTTTCCATGTTGCAAGGAAAGATCCTAATGAAGGTTATAGAACACTTGTTGATAATCATATTATTTTTATTCATCCTAGTTCAGCTTTATTTAATAAAAGCCCTGAATGGGTTGTTTATCATGAATTAGTTATGACTAGTAAAGAATATATGAGAGAAATTACTGTTATTAATCCTAAATGGTTAGTTGATGTTGCTGCTAAATTTTTTAGGAAATGTAATCCTTATGAATTGTCTAAGAGACAAAGAATGGAAAAAATTCAACCTTTACAAAATAAATATGAAGATCCTAATGCTTGGAGATTATCAAAAAGAAGAGGAATTATATATTAATTAATTATATAATATAGATAAAAATTATTAATTTTTAAACTACAATAATTTTTTAATAATATTACATAAATTTTTCAAATTATTTCTATCTAAATTTTATATTAATCATAAGATAAATTATGAAAAGTATTATTATGATTATTTAAATTATAATTTTTAATTTTTTAATTATACTTTTATTTATATAGTTATTTATTTATGATTATCATAACTTAAATTTGCAATTATATAATTTTTATATTTCAATATCATTTGAATTTGGACTTATGGTTGAATATTTTTGGATAAAATTAATAATGGAGAAATAATTTAATTTTTATTATTACTTTTTGATTATTTACTTTTTCATTTTTTTAAATTTGAAATTAATAATAAAAATAAAAATAAATAAAAAATTCAAAAATTAAAAAAAATTAAAAAAAAAAAGTTTATAAAAAGTAAAAATACTTTTAAATATCATTATTAGTAATTCAAATCATTATGTCTTAAAAAGCTTATTTATTTAAATTAAAAATTAAAACTAAATGGTTTATTCAGCAGCAGCTTCTTCTCCACCTTCTTCTTCTCCTTCTTCTTCTCCTTCTCCTTCATCATCAGCAGAAGCATCTTGGTAATTTTGATATTCAGTGACTAAATCACTAAGATTTGATTCAGCTTCAGTGAACTCCATTTCGTCCATACCTTCACCAGTATACCAATGTAAGAAAGCTTTTCTTCTGAACATAACAGTGAATTGTTCAGCAACTCTTTTGAACATTTCTTGAATAGCA